>MU602765.1:17435-41811 GCA_025201865.1 Ramicandelaber brevisporus | reverse complement strand
AAAAAAAAGAAAGTAAAACAGAAGAAAGATGATGGTTGACATTGGTATGCCACTCGTCAGTCCAATGAAAAAATAATGAACAACCGCGACTGCGCGCAACATCGCACACAATCCGAAATCCCGGCACAGTCCCAAGCGGCTGGGCATTGCCATAGGCTGCTAGAAGTCTTGACAAGATATCGCGTATCTTCGTGAGTCGATCATTCAGTACACCGATGCTAGTACCGCATAAGACGCCTTCTCGCCAAATGATGAATCCAGCTGTGTAGGTTGCCCTGTAGCCAGTGGACTGACAAGCTCATATACCTTCTCGAGAAGCTCAAGCACGCGGGGTGCGCTGGTCGCCATTGATGTGTGGACGTAAGTCAGCTTGGGGATAGCGCTATTGTATGCAATGAGATATTAAAAACTGTAAAGTAGTGAAGGTGGTGAGGAGAAGAAATATCGACTTCAAGACATTCTGGGCAGATTGATACGTTTAGGTCCTAAGTCAAGGGGAGGCGCTATTGCGGTCTTCTATATTGCCTCCCTGGTAAAAAAAAATTAAAACATTTTGTTTTCAGGTTATTGCACCGTTTATTGCACCCCACGGGGCGCATTTTGGGGCGCAATAACCCCCTCCCTATTTTAATAAACATCTCTCTCTTATAGCTTTAAACATTTCGATAAACTCACAATACCAGTTTAATAGGGATCAAACCGACGTCTATCGCGGTTATAGTCAACATCGTAGTGAGGATAATCGTCGTTTCTTTTGAATGGCTGCGATGAGACTAGTTGATGGAACCTCCCATTCACTAGCGAAAGAACCAGACAAAAGATGATAATGGGCACGAGCGCAGGACTAAACCCGTTGGTGTTTTCGTATTCTGGCATATAGTGTATATTTCTTTTATTGATGGCGAGAGATAATGAACTGCCAACGTAAAGAATAAAAAAGAATAAAAAGAATAAAAAACGTGACGCGCAGAAAGTCATGAATTCAAAGGGAGGGAGGCTGCCATCAGTGCCATTAAGGGGAAATTGACTGTAAAGAGAGAGGAGAGGAGAATCAACGTGCTATACATTTTATATTAAACTTGTACGGGCCACTCGTCCTTCCAGTCAATCACTCTGATGTTGTCATGCATTTCAATGAAATGCTGAATATCATCAGGGCATTCGGTATCAATTGCAATTCGACGCAGGTTCGAGAAATGCGACAATAGCTGACGTACATCGGTAAAGCTCCACATTCCATCACCTATTGTAAACCCGATTGATCGCACGATATTATTAATTGGACCAGTGAAATCCCAAACATCGCCAGTGGCAGCGCGTGTGCAACGCAACAGGTTCAGAGCATCCAACTTTGGAAAGCATTCAGTTGTGAGCAAGAATCGAAACACGTCATCCTCGAGCTTCCACATCCGAGAATCTCCACCACTATGTACAGTCAAACTCTCCAGATTGGATAGCACTGGCCATGACTGCTGCTGTTGCTGCTGCTGCTGTTGCTGTTGCTGTTGCTGTTGCTGTTGCTGTTGCTGTTGCTGTTGCTGACCAGTGTTACTAATTCCAACAAAGCCGGAATAATATGAATTGACGATGTTGAGAACACGAAGCCGCGGCATGCACTTCGCAATCAAGTTAAAGTTCAGCGGGTGATTACATTGTGATAGCGTGAATATTTCAACGTTTGGAACATGCCGAATTGCTGCATTCAATGCACCGACTGTTGCAATGTACAACAGTCTCAACTTAACAACAGATGGCCAGCTTTTCTTGAATATATCTTGAATAACATGATCATTTCGTCCTTCATTCTCAAGCAGTTGAATGCAAAGTGTTCGTATCGATGGGAATCGCTCGGCCGTAATGCTCTGGAAATCAAAGTTGACAACATTGTCAAAGCCCATGAAGAGTCCGAGAGTGGTTAGCTGCGGGAACATGCGACCAGAATCACTATCAAGGATATCAGCACTAGCCTTGAACGTGTCATGAGGACGCATGTATCCAATGTACAGCGATGTGGCTCTTTCGGCCAGCTTTGGCAATTCTTTGAATACAACATGTGTCACAAGACCGACTGAAGGTGCAAAACTGTGACGTCCAGCACTATTGTAAGTCAACTCAACAATCTTGTCGTAAACTACCGCTTGTTCATATGTTTCGATATCGTTGCCCCACTCGACATGCACTTCCTGATTTCGGTTTGCAGCTCCATCAACCCATTCAACCAGTTTCATTACATGAGGAATCGGGTTGCTATCAAACTTGATATCCAACACACTAATCTTCTGTAAGAACGGCAACTCCTTGTCCAAAATACCAATTGTGCTGCTACTAATATCAAAGCTAATACTTGTCAAATTTGGGAAGCTGACCAATGTCCAGTCCAGTGTGGATTCATGGCACACAACAGCCCCACGTATAAGACCTCCGTATCGCCGCCAGGCTGATGGTGTGATGGTATGGACTTCGTCACAGTCCAAATTGAGGTAGCGCCAGATAACACGGCTAAACGCGTCGTGGAACGCGGAATTGACGGTCAGCAAGGGCACTGCCTCGACTGTATCAACAAAGGTTGCAATCTCCTCCAGTAGCTCGTATGGTAGTGCAAACAAGCAAGCCGGATCGTTGCTCATCTCTTGACAGTGTTCGCAGTCTGGAAATCTTTACTAATTAGTTGATCAGTTGGTAGAGTAAGCTGAGCGAACGAATCGAGAAGACCTCCTTCATTTTTTCCTATAGCACCATAATTATTATCATCACCATCATCATCATCGATTGCTTAAAACTTGTTGGTGCATAGTAAAAGAGTGAAAAAATAGTATGGCAGGTGAGTAAAGGTAATGCAGTGAAATGAAATGGTTATTGCAGGGTGTCAAATATGCAGTTAGAAAGAAAGTTATAGTGCAGATGCGAGAGTGAGACTGCGACTGCGACTGTTCACGGATGCCCGAGCACGAGACATTGTTATTTTAGTTCTTGTTACGAGCTCTTGCTAGGGCTGCCATAATTGTCGGGTGAAGGAAAAAGAGTGGCTGTGGACGAGCCTTCGCAAACGCCTTTGGAATCGGGATAGGATTTGGTTCAGGATCAGCGCGAGCGTCAACAACACCACCAAAGTTGAACAGGTTTGCCAGAACTAAGGCGGCCGGGAAGAGAGCAAGCAGCTTCATTGATGGATTTTGGGGAAAGGGATGTGAATATGCGACAGACAAAAGGGGATGTGAATATGCGACTATGCGAAGGAAGAAGAATGAGAGTGCTATGCGAGCAAGTGGATGAAAATGTGTGAGGACGAACAGAAAGAGAACGAGTAGGCGAACGAACACGACGGAGACGACGAAGACCGGATTATTATAGCGTATGATGGGACAAGCCATTCGCAAAGCCGCTTTTTCGAGGCTTGATTGCGACTCAGTTCACACAACTGTTGGATTTCAGTCCACAAACCGAAACCTATTGGCTGTTTAAAAAGGGTACCAAGGTAAAGCCTCATTCGTGCGTAACAAAGAGGCTTGTTCCTCTCAGTGCTGTTAATTGGCTTTTTAATGGAACACAAGCAGTTTTTAAAAGAAAAAAGGAAGAGGAGATAAAGAAAGACAAAAAAGAACAGTTACTTCCTGACAGACAAGTAAACTACAACAACAATCAGAGCAATAACCAGGATGAGGATACCAATCATGATAAGCTTGTTCGCCATCGCCCTGTAATCAGTTTTTGTTCATCCAAACCATCCACAATGATGGAGAAACATCAGAAACCAAAGAAAAAATCAAAAAAACACAAAGGTAAAAGCGAAGATTGTCAGTAAGCACATCATTTTGTTTTGCTAGCCATCGCTACCTTTAATCCATCATTGGACACTCACGTGTACTATTACTTACCTTCGCGCCATAGTTTTGATGGTGCGCTGCGCGCGATCCAGGTTGGAATCCGCACGCATGAGGGTATCACGCGTGCGCACAATCCGCTCGCGCTGTACCAACAAATCTCCCATAATGCTCGCACCCATCGCCTCCGTTTCCAGGGCAACTCGATGCGCATCTTCCAAACGTCTCGATGAATCCTGCAGCCGATCCGTTCCAGCAAGCAGCCGCTGGCGCTGGTCAACGCTACCGCGCGAGAAATCATCCGGACTTCCTGCTGCTCCATCGATATTAATGGCAACGGTATCCGATGTCGCATTGTTCGTGCCAAAGAGTGCGTTTCGATTCGCGTTACCGGCAGCAGTGGATGTGGATGCACGTCGTAATTCTACCTTGGCTTTATCGAGGCTGGCTTGGTTCTCGCGAATTTTGGCAAGCAGCGCAGGACGCTGTGCAGTGGGGATTGAGTGGATTTCCATCTCCATGTGAGCCAGGCTGTCCTTGGCCTCGCTCAGCTCGCGCTCAGTTTCGCGGATGACCTTGGCACGGTCGGTGGAACCAAGCGGGTAAGAGGGAATCTGAGAGGAAATGCGGTTGTTGATGGAGAGGATGAGCGTCGTGAACTCTTCGTCGTATTGATGGAAGAGCTCGGTCTCTTCGGTTCGCTGGAGATGAGCCATCGTTCTTTACAAAAAGCGTTGGTCGATGCAGTTCGTTGTTGTTATTGTTGCTGTTGTTGATGCAGGCAAAGAAGGAAGGAAAGAAAAAGAAAAAGAAATACGTTTCGAAAGACACGCTTGTCAGCTGGAGTGGGCAAGTCGACGTTTCTGGGGAACCGAGCTCTTGGCACATTTTTCGAAAGTTGAACGAACGACATCCGGAATGCATTGCTCGGATTCCCGTGCATCAGAGCACGTTGATGGTCTCCTCCTCCCTCACTGGGCAATCACTATCCGTCACGAAACATTCTGGGGCTCTTGTTGCAACGTTAAAAATAGCATTGCCGTCGTGTACATCCCATTTGAGTTTATTACCACCTGGCAGTACTGGTCAGTGGCTCTATCGATCAAATCGCTTTATAAGGTAAACTGATAATCACAGTCGACACTACCCACGACTGTGCAACTCTGTGGCTCACTCGTCCTTTTTAATTTGACAATTGCGCCAGTAGACTGTCATGGTGGCTTGTTTTCTTTACCAGATTCTGCTGCTGCTGCTACAGTTGTTGCAGTTGCTGTAAATAGAACGTCTGTGACCATTGTGCACCCAGATCAAATGGTTCTTCTCAAGGTTTCGCCCTTCGTTTTGGAAAGGGGGGGGGTGATCACATACTTCCTAGAATGGCTCTAAATCAACCTGGCAATGCCTTGAATGCCCTCCCTTCTGATGGAGCAGGGTTGCCCAGATCGCAAATTAAGTGAGCTTGCCTCCAAGAATAGAACCTGACGCCCTATCCTGCTCTCCGTCAATCTCCACAAAAGGTCAGAGACATTAGCCACGGATAACCGAATGCGAAACCAAGGGACGCTCTGGCTGGTTCTGCACACAGAACAATCACATTTTTTACGCACACTCACTCACTCATTCGCGACCCACCCCATCCAACCTCGGGCATAGCCACGGATAACCGAATCTGGCTGGTTCTGCACACAGAACAATCACATTTTTTACGCACACTCACTCACTCATTCGCGACCCACCCCATCCAACCCTGCAGGACGGTGACGGTGCTAGCCACGGATAACCGAATGCGAAACCAAGGGACGCTCTGGCTGGTTCTGCACACAGAACAATCACATTTTTTACGCACACTCACTCACTCATTCGCGACCCACCCCATCCAACCCTGCAGGACGGTGACGGTGGTAAATCACTGTGTCTTTGCTACGCTTGCACAAACGCACATACATTTCTTGAACTCCAGTCTTCCTTACATACTCTCTCCCCCAGCGGAGCTTCACTGGTATATAATTGCAGCGGCTGCGTGTGCATCTTTTACTCTCACTTATCCCCCTCATCCTCCGTGTAGCACATTCCCATCAAGCTTCAACAGCAGCAACAGCACCTGCAAGAGCAACAGCAACCCACTGCAACATCATAACAGAAACAACAGCAGAATTGATATACACCGCGTTATCCTTGCTGTAAACACTGTCAAACTCTGCCAGCATCATCCTCGCATATACTGCACTCTGAGTCACTGTGTATTATTGCCATTCCTTGCTTCCTTTCTTCTTCTTTTTGCTTTTTTGTTTTTACTTTTTCTCTTTTATTACACTATAGACTTATAGAGAATCAACCAATGGCTCGCACGCGTCGCAACAACCCTTTCTACAAGCAGGTTCTCTTTCTGGCGGGCTCAGGCAGTGTTCCGTCCATGTTCTTTAGTGCGTCTGGCCACTTTATCATCATCGTCGACCACGACTCTCTCAACAGAGAACTCAAGATGCTATCCATTGCTCAGTCCACCACCACCACCACCAGCAGTTCAAGCAACGCCATCAGTGGCAACAGTGGCAACAGTGGTAATATTGGTGACAACAGCAACAATAACAACAGTAGTAACAACAGTAGCAACGGCAACGGCAGCAATACTGGCACATATTGCAAGAACAAAATATTGAGCAGCTACAGCTCACTCCGCAGACAATTTACAGCTTACAGCTTCAAGGAACTGCATGCAACCACATTGCCGGAGTTTGAGATTCCCGTTCACACTCACGCTCGCGCTCCCACCCCCATCTGCACTGTTGCTCATAACTTACTCAACAGTAATGTTACTGCAAAGCCTCATCTGGCCACCACAGACTGTATCGCCCAGTCACAAGACCAGCAACAACACAACCAGCAACAGCAGCAGCAGCGAAAGGAGCTGCTCAAGGGCGATAAGGCACACGTTTGGTATCACCCGTTCTTGACGAAAAGTGGCTATGATCACAACAAGATTCCACGCGCACTTCCATCATCGCCGTCTCAGAAACAGCCACAGAAGCAGGCAATTACAGTCGAGAGAGCACGCAGTTGTGGATTGAAGGCGAGAGATACATACAAGATGATTCCAGATAGCGGTGAGGCAATGAGAGCAGGAATGATGGCATCCGCGGCTGAAAGACGGCGCAGCTGCTCGCCATACATGAGACGCAAGTCGAGCGTAGAGGATGCCACTGATGCGGGAGAAGATGACGACGATGACGACGAGTGTGAGGCGGATTCCACTGTGAGTGAAAATGACTGTGAGAATCAAGACGGGGCAACACCAGTCGCCCGTAACGCCAAAATCAAGATCAACTATTCAACAGCAGTTGCCGATATTGCTCAGCAAAGATCCAAGCAAGATATCCAGCAGCTGCTCGACATGCAAAGCTCTTCGATCTCTACAAGTCCAGGCACATCATCTACATCCCTGGTCACTACACCGTATCAATCTGGCGAGTTGCAGCTCCCTCAGCTATCACCGACACCATCTGCAGTTCATGGCGTATTTGGACTTGGCATTCCATCGACAGTTCCTAGCCTCATCAACCCGACTCTAGCGACACTGCCACCAGTTGATCTGCTCAATGCCTTGTCTATCTCCAATCCTGCTCTGAGCTTGCCAAACGTCATCTCATCTTTCCACTTCAACAACAACAACAACAACAACAACAACAACAACAACAACAACAACAACAGCAGCAGCAGCAGCAGCAGCAACAACAACACTAACAATGGTAACAGCAGTAACATTAGCAGTAATGTATTAGCCTCCTTAGCAGCATCGGCTCAGCCATATCCAGTACTAAACACTGATCTCGGCATCTCATATGGTGGTCTACTGACATCTCAACAACAACACTAACAATGGTAACAGCAGTAACATTAGCAGTAATGTATTAGCCTCCTTAGCAGCATCGGCTCAGCCATATCCAGTACTAAACACTGATCTCGGCATCTCATATGGTGGTCTACTGACATCTTCATTCGTGCCAACATTACCAGCTAGCTCAGTGCCAGTAACACTTCCTTTCGCGCCGCTCACCCCTGCTGCCATTCTGCCGCCTGTGTCAGTTCCACAGTCGATGCCGCTGTCGCTACCAACATTTCCTTCAGTAACTTCAGCAGACTATGATGCAATCTTGGCAGCAGCGGCAGCGACAGCAGCATTGACAGCAACAGCATCAACAACAACTACACTCAATCCACTTTTGTCAAGCCTCATTTCTCAGTCTGCTTCTTCACTGGCGAATCCCATTCCGTTTCCAAGTGCACAACCATCACTTACTGTGCAACCATTGCAACCGCCTCATCAACCTCGGCCGTCTGAGCTTGACTTGCTCCTTCTTAGTTTGCCGGACATCGTAGTCACAGATACCGACAAGGATTAAATTTATTATTATACTTTTTCTTTTACTCTCTCCTTTATTCTCTTTATCACATAGCATCGACGGCCAGATTTACAGCCATATTTCCTTACCTATTTCCCTAACACTTATTCTTTTTAACAAACATTATCCCATTAACTACTTGATAGACAAAACTGGGTGATACTAAAGTGTTAAAATTATTAAAAGAGTGAGAGGGCTTTGCATAGAGAGATGTGTGAGAGAGGAGCATTTTTGTGCGCACGAAATAGAGAGGTAAAGGAAAGAGAGGGGGCGAGTTAGTGAGTTAGTGAGTTAGTGAGGAGCGTAACATTGTCGAGATTTGAGTTTGTGATAATGGTATGAAGACTGTAAAAAAAAAAAGGAGGAAAAGGTAGGATAGATACTAGATAATGGCACAGCCACTTTCAAATATTGTAAGAAATCTTCTTCTTCTTTTTTAGTAAATGAGATGAAATGATAGAAAAGAAAGAAAAAGAGAGGAAAAGAAAAGAAAACAATAGCATAGAGATAAGGAAACAGAGTGGAGAATAAGGCGAAAAATAAAAAAGCGAGCAGAATTAGTTCATGCGTATCATGTGCCGTGAGTTTTGTGTTGAGTGCGTTGGATGCATAATGATGGGAAAGAGGAAGGGGGGGAGGGTGAATAACAGTTACGAATCAATCTCGCTCAAATGGAGTGCAGACACAACATCATCAGCATCCTTCAGCTCTGCTAAGAATGGAATCAAATCCAACAACTCCGTATCGTGAATATCCGAGAACCAAGTCTGAATGGGAATGGCATGCTGTGGATGATAGCGATAGCTGTGTGGGGAGTTGTCCAGAATCAGAATACGTCTCATGTCGCGGCCACATCTGGAGAGATCCTTGATGTACGTGCCATTGTAGTAGACACAGGACTGGCGGAACAGACGATGGGCGATGACTTTGCTGGTGTCGAGGCGGTCAACCACGGGATCAGCGTACTTGGGGATGCTGGCAGTGAAGATGACGAGCTCAAAGTACTTGGCGGCTTCGAGGAGGAAGTGATCGACGTATGGTCGTTTGTGGACGTAGACGCGATGCATGATCCCGTCGAGCTCGATGGGCACAATGAAGTCTGGATTCTCGGTTGGCTTGAATGAGCTGTGTACAAGAGTCTCATCCAAGTCGAGAATCAAACACATCTTCTTTGTATGGGCTGAATCTGGTGGTGGCAGTAGAGCAGGCTCATCTGATGAAAAGTAGAATTCAGAGACTGATCGCTCGCTTGGAGTTGCTGTGCCAGTCATATTGAGTGGAATGAGCACAGACGGGCTATCCTGAGGTGCTGGTGAAAACACCTCTGCAGCTAGTGAATTGTCTAGATCCATGTCTTCATTCTGACCACCATCATCCAGCAGAGCTGTCGCAGGAGGTACAGCATCATCGCCTTCGCTTACAGGCCTTGGTGCAGAATCACCAGTATCGGCAGTGGCGGCAGAAGCGGCAGCGGCAGCAGAGTCGTGAATGATGACCGAGCCAGTCTCGGCAGAATCGTCATTGTCGTCACTGTTGCGTGGCTTTTTAGTTGCACTCTTCTCAACTGCGCTGCTGTTAGAATCGGTAGATGAGGTTGACTGTCCACTAGATGCAATAGCCTCGTTACCAGCAACATCATCGTTTGATTCGCCATCCTTTTCCTGCAGTTCAGCTAGCTTGAGAACGTCAACAGAGCCAAAGTCGCCAAAGATTCTTCCAAGTCTCTTTGATCGGTCCTGGTGAGAGCGCTTGCCAGCTGTCGATGAACCAAGTCTGGGACTTGGCTGTGGCTGTGGTTCAGTAGACTCCGCTTGTTCAGCTACAGTGGAGTCGGCTGGCTTGGCAACTTCGACAGTCTCAAGCTGCTCAGGCTGCTTCTGAGCTGGCTGCTCCTGTGTCTGTGGATGCTGTTCTTGCTGTGGAAGTGAAGCAGGAGTGCTGACTGCGCTACTCTTGCCAGAGTCTTTGCCATTGTTGCGAGTGGCGTTGTTGCCTGGGTTGCTGCTGTTGCTGTCGTTGTTAGTAGACTTTGAATTCAGTCCATTGCCATTGCCATTGCCATTTCCATTGCCATTGCCGTTTCCATTTCCATTTGGTGTCTGATTAGCATTAGCAGTCTGAGCCAAATGTGCTTGATAAGAACTAGCTGGTTTAACAAACGATGAACTACCACTGCCACAGCACAGGAAGATTGATCGAAAGAATGAGCTTGAACGCTGGGATGCAGATGATGGTTTTGGTTGAGTCCTTCCGGCAGCATTTGGAGTAGATGTAGGCTGCTTCTTTGGCTTTGCATTTGCACCAGACAATGGCTGTTTCTGCTGTTTCGGTGATTGCTGTTGTTGTTGTTGAGATATAGGGTGAGTTTGAGGAGATGATGCCGGTGATGGCTGAGATGATGGGGGTGAAGATGGCACCGTTACGCTGTCGTTGGTTGAAGTGGCTGCTACCGCCGTCGACACTGCTTGTGGTGGCTGCTGCTGTTGGTGATCCTTTGATTGAGAGGAACTTTCCACAGCAACGATCGTGTCTGCTTCGGCCGCTGTCGACGCTGCTGCTGCTGCTGCTGCTGCTGCTTGAGCTGTCTCGACGTTCACAGCGGCTTCTGTTGCTTCTGTTGCTTCGGTCGATACAGGCTCTTCAGGAACGTTGCTGGCAACTTCTGGTGTGACCTCTGGAGGAGGAATCGATGTTTCGACAACGATCGCACTCATCGTTGTATACTTATTCTTCCGTGCTTGTTGCTATCGCTGTTACTGCTATTGCTGCTTCTCGCTTCGACTGATTCTGTCGCTGTTGCTCTCACTTGTTGCTCTCACTTGCTGGTAGAATAGTGGAAAGAGATAGTAAAAGGGGAGTGGTATAAAGAAAAAGAGTCTGCTCTGCTCTGCTCTACTCTGCTATGCTATGCCTGGATCGAGAGCAGCTAGCTACAAAAAAGTAGGCTGGCAAAATAAGAGGATGTGCTGAACAGCCTGTATGCGTTTAGCTAGCCCGTTTCTAGGAACAAACAAAACAAAAAGCAAGGCAGAGGAAGGCAAGGCAAGGCAAGGGAAGAAGGAGAAAAAGAAGGTACAGAAATAGATAGGATGGCAGCAAAACGTGTGAACAGTCAAGAGGGAAGAGTAGAACCGACACTGCGTGTGCAAGGCTTGTCGTTGCAGGTGTGTATGCACAAACAGAACTGAAAAGGAGGAGAAGCACCCGAGAGAAAACGCACGAGAGAAGTCCGGGTTCCTTGGACACGGCGGAGTTTTTTTTGGCTGAATAAAAAAAAAACACACAACCAAGACAGACCAACAACAACAACAACAAAGACAATGATTGTGAAGGTATCAATCAGGCATCAGTTTGACACATTGTACAAACTCTCACTTGTGATCACAGAACAAACAGAGTGAAGATTTAAGAGAGAGGGGAAAGAGAGAGGGAAAAGAGAAACTTATTAGATGGCAGTTAGTAGATGGCAGTTAGCATTTAGCCGATGGAAGGTTTCTTGAGAGGAGATACAAAAGTTGATCTTGACAAACCCATCACACGGCGCACAGGTGTGTTTAGTGCAGCCAGTGCACCAATCCCAGTTGTTCCAGCTGGTTTGCGTACAGTAGAGCTCGGCGCTGCTGCTGTTTTAGAAGGCAGAGTTGACCGCAGAATCGATGGCGTGGTCGATGTAGTACTGGCTGGAGTTGATTTTAGAGGTGCCTTAAAAGGTGTTCTGAATCCTGGTCTAACTGCAGGTCGAGGTGGTGCTGATGCTAACGCTGGTGGTGCTGGTGCTGCTGCGACTGGTAGTGGTGAGATTATCTTCTTTGTTGATGCTGCTGTAGAAACGGCAGGTGTCTTTCTATTGGGTCGTGACAAAAGTTCGTCACAAAAATACATCTTTTATCAGCATTTTATTTACTATTAAAGCTCCCACTCTATTTCATCCATATACTTGCCACCGTGCTTGGCTACAATCTCCCAGCGGTTATAGAGAGACAGGATGCCATGATGCCAGAATTCTTCGGGCTTGGAAGTGAAGTAATCATGGAGGTAGTCTCGTACCGCCTGATCTGTTTCGAGATTCACACCTCGCATGTCATTCGATAGCGAACGGAACAAGTGATAGTCAGATGGAGACAGGTCAGGAGAATACGGCGGGTGATCTATCAACTCCCATTTGAGTCTCTTCAGTGTAGCACGAGTAGCCTTCGAAGTGTGTGGTCTGGCGTTGTCTTGCAGGAACCAAACTTGCTTCTCTTTACCCCATCTCCTGCGAAGAACAGCGTTAGCCTTCCTGAGCATGCCGCGATAGACGTCTGAGTTGACGCTCTTTCCCTGGGGCAGGAGTTCCCAGTAAAAGACGCCTTCCATGCCCCACCAGATACACAGAAGCACCTTTTTGACGTGGAAACCAGGCTTGGGTACTCCTTGACCAACCTCACCAGAACGAAGCCACTGGAGTCGATTGCCTTCGTTGGAGTAGTACACCCACTTCTCGTCGCATGTAACTAGCCTGTGAAAGAACCTTAGCTTCTTCGCTGTTTCCATGTTCTTCTTACACAGTTTGACTCTATTCAACAGCTGTTCATCCTTCAACTCATACGGAATGTACACTCCCATTCGGTGGGTGAAACCGAGCTTGTAGAGCTCCCTTCTCACTGTGCGTTCAGAGCAGCGGAGCTCTTTCGCCATTTCTGCCAGTGTAATGCTACGATCTGTTGATACCATCTTCTCGACTTCGTCATCAGAGAGTAGAGTTGGGCGTCCCGACCGTGGCTTGTCTTCCAGTGAATAGTTCCCACCCACAAACCGCGCAAACCATTTCCGTACACCGTGATACGTGTACGAGTAAACACCCAGTACGCGATTCAAAACTCTGTATGCGACAGCAACTGCGTTGCCTTGCACAAACAGAAAAAGAATAAATGTGCGGACGTGGGTGTGTGTCAATTTTGTGAAATCTACCAATTGTCTGTAACCTTTTGGCATGATTTTTTTTGTGCTTGAGAGCGAAGGAAGAGTTTACATGCTCATTCTGTACAGGCACGTCGCAGCTGTAGTTACATAAAGTATCAAAGGAGATCGACGACAGGAGAGGGAGTTGAATGAATTTAAAGTTTTGTGACGAACTTTTGTCACGACCCAATAATTTGAACAGGCGATGTTGGCGCAATGGGCGATGAAGGTGTTGCAACAAGGGATGCCAATGGAGAAGATACTGCTGCTGCTGCTGCGGCTGCTGCTGCGGCTGTTGTTACTGGTGGTGGTGGTGATGCTGCGACTGGTAGTGGTGAGATTATCTTCTTTGTTGATGCTGCTGTAGAAACGGCAGGTGTCTTTCTAATTTGAACAGGCGATGTTGGCGCAATGGGCGATGAAGGTGTTGCAACAAGGGATGCCAATGGAGAAGATACTGCTGCTGCTGCTGGCGATTTCTGTGGAGAGGACATTGGTGACGCTGGTGGAGATGGAGATGGAGCTGATTTGGATTTGATAGATCGCTTTACTTGAGTCTTCTTGGGTGTGGCTGCAGTTTTTGGAGCAGGTGTTTGTTTGGTGTTCTTCGCCGAGGCTGCTGGCTTGGCTGTTGATGCCGTCTTACTGTTACGAGCCTTCTTTGCAGCAGGTTTCTCATCATAATCACTCTCATCCATTGCGTCACTATCACTATTCCGCTGATTATCTCCCCCAAATACATCATCATCATCAATCATATCTGCGCCATCCTCACTATCAGAGGAGCCACTTGAATCTGATGCGGCTGTAGCTCTAGATTCTTTACCACCGAAATCGCTGCTATCGTCATCATCATCGTCATCTGACTCCATTTTCTTTGCTGCGCCACGGCCTCTCCGTGCTGGTGCTGTCTTTACTACTGATTTCTTCTTTGGTACAATGAATAAGTCTTCGTCAGAATCATCACTATCCAACTTGGTCAACTTCGTTTTTGCCATGTTTGCTGCTGCGGTGGCTGCTGCACGACGAGCTGGCCGGCCAGATGGATGAAATATTGGTTCTGGTTCTGGTTCTGGTTCTGGCTTCGAACGCTTCCGTTCACGTTTGTTATCATCGTCACTGTCACTACCGCTTGATGCTGAACCGTTGCTATTGTCGTCGCCGTCGCTGTTGTCTTCGTTGTCGCTATCACTATTAACCTTCTTACCACGTCCTTTTGCCGATGTCTTTGTCTGCTTCTTCAATATTGACACATTCGCAGCAGTATTGGACAGTGACCGACTTCCAGATGCTTTGCTAGCACCACGGCCACGGCCACGACCACGACCACGTCCAACCGCTCGTCCACCACGGCCACGCTTTGCCGAGGTTGCTTGGATAGCTTCATCTTCGCTCTCACCTCGGCTCTCACATTCACTTTCCCGCTTGTCACTTGCTGATCCATCATTCACTGAGTCCGGTTCTTTCGTCGCTTCTTCTTCTTCTTCTTCTTCTTCTTCTTCTTCATCATCTTCTTCTTCTCTATGCACAGTATCATTTTCTTTGATGTCATCCTCAATTGTATCCATAATAGCTTTCGCATCAATACTTGATGCCTTGCTTATTGGAAGTCTCAGCTGAATAATCTCGTCATCATCATCATCGTCATCATCGTTATTATTATTATTATTGTCATCATTATTATTGTTGTCGTCAATACCACTCTGATCTGCATCTTCAATTCCTGGAACTGTCGTGACAACATCCGTTAATCCATTGGGATCAATCTGCACATTAGTCTCAATTCTGTCCAGTGCGTTTTCAATCTGTAGAGACAGGTCATCCGCAGCAAATGGTGTAACCATTGAACCAATTCGGCTCTCGTCTGGCATCGGTTCATCTTGTGACGGCAGACTTAATGAACTGGATGGCTCCAAGCTAGCTGAAGTGTCGCGAGCTGATCGACGCAATGAACGTGTCCGTTTTGGTACCTGCGGCATTGCCAAGAATTGCTCAACAATGGCTGCCTCCGCATTCATATTAGCCACCATGTCGTTTAATGCACTGTCGTTGATGTCTGCATGGATGGCTGCGGGAGTGTCTGCGCTCTCTGTTGTGAGATTTGCCTCCTGTAGCATAGAGTTCTCGAGCTGATCGAGCTGATCAGTAAGTAGCTCAAAGTCGCTGTCGTTCAGACAGTCAAGTGGATCGGCCATCTTCAGTATGGTAGTTTATTTGTTTGTTTGTGAAAGAAACACTTGGTATTGCTGCTGTTATTGTTATTGCTGTTGCTGTTGTTGTTGACTTTTGGCGTGCAAGGTTTGTTGGAATTTTTAAGCTGGATTCCGCAGCAACCTGAAGAAGCCTCGCATTTACCCAAACACTCGCTACCATCACCACCACCACCTCTTCAAGCAAAAAGCACACATACAAAACACACATTGAAAAAAAAAAAAACGAACAAAATGCGAGGGAAGAGGGAAAGAAAGAGAGCGAAGAGATATTAAAAAGAAGCACACACGGGTTAGAAGCAGAGAAGAGGAGACAAATAAAAAAGTAAAGGCTCAGAAAATGACAATTGCAAGAGCAGCAGCAAACGCCGAAGTCACGATGGCCAAATAGCTTCCACTGACCACACCGGCGGCAGCATCAGATGGGTCCAGCCCAGGCACGCCAGATGGGTCAACGGTGGTAATCACACTAACTGTCCGCGTTCCACTCACAGACTCTGAGGGTGAGCCAGATGTCTTTGATGAACTTTTGCTAGCCGACGATGTCTTTGATGGAGTCGAAGAACCCGCATTGCCATTTTTCAGTTTAACATCGGCACACTGATACTGGGTGTCATTGTTATCATCAGGTTTAAATATGACCTGAAGAGTTCCCTTTTGGTTCTTTGCCGACGATTTGACCAACGATGTCAAGTCGAGATAATAAGTATGAGGGAGAATATCTCGCACATCTTGGTTATCTCCACCGGGAATCACTGTAAAGTCATCTTCGTCTTCCAGTTTGAATGCAAATGTGAGTTTACCGCTGTAAGCTGCTACCCACGCCGACGCTGACTTGGGGTCGGAATAGGTGGATGGATCATCCTCAACCTTGTCGTATCCTCCACATGGGGCAATAGTCCTCTTGTCGTAGTCACGACCACGCTTTGAGGGGCTCATCAAGTTCAGGTACAAGTCGAACAAGCCAGCGGTTGCCTGATGAGCCAGCAAAACTGCACACACTACTACAGCTGTCCACTTCATTGCTGCTACTGTCGTTGCTACCGTGATTGTTTGTTCACTACGATTTTCGACAAAGGAACAGCACAAAAGAATAGCACAAGAAAAAAAGAAGAAAAAAGTGAAGAAAAAGTGAAGAGAAAACAACAACGAGAGGCAACGCACAAACAACGACTCCGAAGCTCGGCCTGAAAATCACGATTGGCTAGCGAAGCAAACATAATCGCATAGGTGATCTTGCCTCTGTACAAGCACGCCTTAATATATAATCGTGTGAGCTCAGTGATTATTGGAACAATGGATGTAACTGTGCACAAGCTAAAGCCTATTGTAGATGAAGATCCTATAACGCTTGGTAGAACGTGTCTAAATGATGCACTTTACGGTTGTGGATGGATTCGCAGCAACATAGAGTATGGTGGATGTAGGATTGATACTTGGCTTGGTGGTACGAAGCGCAATCGATATGTAACACATATATGTTTTAATGGTAACATGAACATGAGTGCCTTCGAATATGTTAAAAAGCGTAACGAAGAAATTGGTGTACATACTTTACCATCCTGCTCGGTTGAGACAGACCATAAGGTTCAACTTTGGCTACCATGTTGTAAAAGTTTTATACGTACACAATGGTTTGATACTTTGTTACAAGAGGATGCTGAACAGATTGAGGCCATCCTTCACGCTACTTCTTGTTTGCCATAGCTTTTGATGCTCATTTAACCAGTTGCTGATTCTTCTTGTTAGTTAAATAGAGGTAAAAGAAAGATAACTAAAACGAGAGGTAACCAGGAACACAAGCAAGCAAACACAAGCTCAAGACATAATATTTATTCAACTGGGCAAATCCGCCTGGGTCCGGAAAGGTTTCGCCCAAGCGAGGAAAACGCCAAATAAATCGAACATTTTTATGTTAGCAGCTTCAATCCATTCTCTTGCTCAACCAACAGGATGCTGTGGCGACAACAAGCAAGGATGCGCTGCGGCAAGCTTTGTTTCTTCTACAATCATCACTATACTGTTGTCACAGCGCCAACTCGCATCAAGGCGAGGAAGTACATATATGAAACGTTCTTTCTGAGCTCATAAAGAACGACGCAGACCACCACTCACCTGGATATTGTCGCTCGAAACTGCTGTGGTAATTTGCTTTACTGGCTTTGTTTTGCCATTAATGAGCATAGCAGTCTGAACACAATTAGTGTCTGTGGCAAACACAAATGGATGTTTGAATGTTTGACAACAGTGGTCAGAGTGGTGTATTCGGCCACTCTTTTCGAAACGGAGATACGTGGCTAACCAAGGAGTCCCTTTGTCTTCTTTTCGGATATTGCAGTGTACACAACCGTTAATTGAATGGTCAAGTAAATGTGGCTGAAGTGGCGTCTTCAACTGTCTCTTTCAAACCGGAATTACGCTGATCAAAGAACCCGGTGTCTCCTTTCAGATACCCAGTGAAATTAATTCGCTAATTGCATCGTTGTTGACAGTTGCTCATTTGTTTCGGAATTGCCAGACTCTGTAGCGAATCACGCAGTATCAACACATATGTGCAACATCCGAAAAGGTGAATTCACATATACGAGAGAAGGTCAATTTGTAATCAAACAAAAAGACGAGTAGTGGCGGTTTGTGTGTAAACATTGCAGCTTCGAGAAAAAGAGTATAAGAATGCGACGCTGTGCATGTGCCTTCGGCTGTTGTTGTCTGGCCTGTTCTCTCTCTCCCTCTCTTCCTCTAACCTTTGTCTTCCATTGTATCCGCTTTTGTTTCAAGATCCTCTCAAGTATCGCGTGTTCCCTCCTGTCCCTTGTCTCTCTCTTCCTCTGCGTCTTTGTATCTGCGTCAATGTCCATCCGGGTTTTCCCAGCGGCATGTTCCATATGTTTCCCCTCCCTCTTGGTTCGTCCCTCCTCCGTTGGCTTTCTCCCCCACCTCTTGCTTGTTGTCATTGGTCGTCGTTGTCGTCAAGTGAAGGTGGTTGCGTTGGCTGTCAGCACTTGTTCCTCCCGTTGCTGTCGCCATGCTATGTTTTTTTTTTCCGGTTCGGTTCGGTTCTGTTCGGTTCGGCTCGGTCTTAATCCTATATCATATCTGCTTAGATATGAGACGGGTTGTAAAGGATGTGGGAAAGTATGCAGTGGTTCGGCGTCATCCCTATATGTCCCTTTGGCGAGCTCTATCCTAGCTCGGAGGAACCCTGGTTCCTTGTGAATTTCTTAGATTCACTGGTTCCAGGCGGACGAGCACAACTGATAGTAATAAGAATAAAAAAGGATAATAGTATATAACTAGTCAGTAGGAGACGACGGAGGCTCTTGTTTAATAAAGGTTGCGGCGGCGGCGGCAGCCACGGCAGACACTAAATCAGACTGCTGCTGGTTGTGCTGATTTGAGAGAGGAGAGGGAGCATGATTGCCCGTTCCGTAAATCAACTGAGACCCAAAGTTTGGATAGGCAGATATTGAGCCAGCTCTGGTATGTGGGTTACTTGTTGCCCCAATCACTGCTGCTGCTACATTGATTGCATCAAACGGAGAGTTGGATGCATTCCGAGGCTGCATACCAAGTGACATGTATGGATTCAATCCACTGCTCAGAGCTGATGCGGCAGTTTCATGAGAAGATGCTGTGGATGCAGTGTATGGGAACTGATATGGTGACGCAATGGCTGATGCACCTCGACCAGCACCAGCACCACTAGCAACAGCACCGCTAGTAACAGCAGCAGTGCTGAGATACATTGGAGCAGCTGATAGAGCGAGTGCATCTACAATTGGAGTCACTGTCGCTGTGGCTGGCATGTTGGCTGGACTTTGACTACTGGTTGATAGAGTGGCTGCGGCTGCAGCTGCAATCAACGATGCTGTATGGGGCGATGTAGCCACTGCTGTCAGTTGCGATTCAGCTGAGGTTGTATGTTGAGCTGGAATATTTTGATAGTGCTGTTGCTGTTGCTGTTGCTGTTGCTGTTGCTCGGATTGCTTATTACGCCGAGGTCTTCCTCTGCCTCGGGGAAATGGAGCAGGGAGAGAGCTGTCCGCCGAACCAACTGAAGTGTCCACATCGGGCAAATTGATATTTCTCGCTGCAGTTGTAGACTTCTTTCGGGCTGGCTTAGCTGGTCTAATTGCTTGAGGAGTGGCCAGTGGTTCTTCGGAGCTTCGACTGATTGCTATTGCTGCCACAGTAGCAGTGGCCAGAGGTGTTCCAGGGGCTGTGTTCCCATCAATGTTTCCACCATTACCTGCAACCATTGAACCCAGGTTTGCCGAAGTAGTGCCTGCAGCTGGAGTAAATGTGGCTTGATTAAAGTATGATTCGTCAGGTGGTACAATATCAATCAGAAAGTCATATTGATCGCTAACTTTAGTAGCATAGTATACATCGAATCTCTGCAATGTTCTTCTCTTGTTATCCTCTGCACTCATCCAAGATAAACTCGTCAGTTCTTGTATAAATATCTCGCAGGCTTTTGCAAAAATAACTGGGACTTCGCCTGAAATCATTTTGACTTCTGAGTCTGCCTTCATTACTTTTTTAACTCGAGCCATGGGCAGTAGCTGATCTCTATAACTCTTTACTGGCAGCTTCATTTCATTGGCTGTGCTTTTCCAGAACTGCTTCATGTATTCGGTGCGCTGTGCCATTTGCGGACTGCGTGCCATTGGTGTAGTATGGAATGCTTGGTGATTAAACACATCAAGTGGGAAGTTTGCAATTGGCTGCATTGGAGTTGCTGGTGGCACTGTTCTTGCTGCTGTGGCTTCAATGTGTCGGTTTGCATCTCCATCTCCATCTCCATCTGCCGCTGCTGTTGCTTGATGTTCAGCTGAACCTTCCTGCTGTCGATACAAACCAGAATAGAATGGGTCAGGGGATGACATGCCGTCTCTTGAAGGGACCGAGTCAAATCGATGAACCGCTCCAAATCCACCGGAGAGACTAGCGTCACTGAGACCAGCCATATTTGACGCTGTAGTAGTTGCTGTCGTTGAAGATGTCATTGGCCTAACTTCATCTGCATTTGCATCTGCATCTGCATCTGCATCCGCTTCGTCACCATCAGTCTCTGTATCTTCATCACTGTTCTCGTTCTGATTCCTCTCAACTGTGCCAGAGCCATCAGACCCACCATGAGGCTGCATCTCTATGGCCTGTAGTAGCTGAGTCATAGGGTCTGCACCCTGAGTATGAACCGGCATCGAGCTCCAAATACTCGACAATGCGTGTGCTGCTGCAGTCGCTGAAGCATCCTCCGGCACGCCTCGCTGTCCTTGCTGTCGCTGTTGCTGCAACTGCTGAGAATCAGCTGTCAAAGTCTGATTACTTTTCACGGAGCCGTCCACTCGAGTCGTCACAGTTGCCTCTCCAGCTGACGTTGTCTCGACAGAGTGAGTAGGCTTCTTTTGACGTGGCGGCATGCCTGTTGTATGTTGCAAGCTGTATGTTGTATGTTGTATGTTGTATGTTGTTCGAGTTGTTAGTCAAGAGAGAGTGTGTGTGTACGAGAGTGAGTGAAAGAGAGAGAACGAAGTCAAATCACGGATGACCAACCAACCGACTTTGCACACAGGAACCAACCGGGCACGCCTTGATCTAGAATATTTTTTTAACCAGTAGAACACCAGTGCTTCTACCACTGCTTTCTGTTTCGTGAGCCACAAAGAGTTCGGTTGACGTATGTAGTACGGCGTGTGTATCCCAAAGAGAGAGGGAGAAGAGAGAGAGCGTGTGTGTATGTGAGGAAAGAAACAAACAACGACGCAAAGTGAAAAAGAAAAAGCAAGTTTACGAGGAATATCAAAAAAAGAAAAAAAAAAAACCAAGAAGAGTTGACTGGCTACACAAGCGGTGTAAATCCACTCATTCAACTCAACTCGCCCAACCTGCTCAACTTACTCAAACTACTCAATCCGCATCTCCGCTCTCCGCTCCCCGCTCCGCCCGCTCTTCTCCCTCACTCCCTCACTGCCGTGTGTATCAAAATAAAAACACATCCACAGTGGTGTCCATGACCGATCTTACTAATTACTAATTGCGAAAAATGACTGCTTTCACTCCACGGTTTACTTGCTGATGTCACACTTTGTACTCACTTTGTACTCACTTTGTACGCACTTTGTACGCACTTTGTACACACTTGAACAGGTTTATCGGTACGGAATTGAAAAAAGAAGAGAAGATGATCTAGAATTTGAAGACCTGAGATGCAACATATCCAAGACGCGACAGCATTCCTGACAATGGTCCTTGCGACTTATCTGGCAACTTGTCACCTGACACTGCATCCATGAATCCTGGAGGACCACACACTCCAATCAAAACCCTCTCGCCAAGCGACGACGATGGCAAATACTTTTGAATGTCCTTCTCCGACACATGGCCCACACCACCCTTCCAGCTCTTTGGGTCGTCGGGCTTGGTAATCTTGTAGTGAATCTTGACGCGCTCTGGGTTCTCTTTGGCCATTTTGTCCAGCGATTCCTTAAGAAGAATGTCGCGCTCGGTGTGGTTGCAATAGACGAGCGATAGTTTCGTGACGTCCTCGGGGTCGTTAAGAATCTTGCGGAATACTTGGACAATCGGAGTGATGCCGGTGCCACCGGCAACCATGCCAACTTGCTCGAATGCATTTCGAGTAAACTGCAGCTTCTTGATAGGACCTTTGATCTCCACTTCGTCGCCAACTTTCAACGAGTGCATGTATTGCGATGCCGAGCCGCCTTTGATGCCGGATGGATGTCCGCCCTCATACGTGTAGCTCTTGATGACGAGGTCAAAGTAGCCACGAGCAGTCTCGTCAGAGGTTGGCGTGTATGGACGAATGACAGTTTCGCCACCAGGAGCCGTGAACTTGATCAGAATACACGAGGCCACCGGAAGCGCGAGGGTGCTGCTTGCACTGGCGAGAGCAAAGCGGAACAGAGCCGTGT
The DNA here is from genome assembly GCA_025201865.1 of Ramicandelaber brevisporus. Lineage (NCBI taxonomy): Eukaryota > Fungi > Kickxellomycota > Ramicandelaberales > Ramicandelaberaceae > Ramicandelaber > Ramicandelaber brevisporus. Next base: position 19,501 of record MU602765.1, on the reverse strand, counting down.
TGTGGTTCACAGGTGTCTTCTGCGACAGCTTGAACTTCACAAACGTCTTTGGGTCCATCGAAACGTGCGCGGGAGAGAGAGGTATGAAGAATTATGAGGAAGTATGAAGAAGTGAGCGTGTTGTTGGTGATACGGAGCGAAAGATAAACTTCAGGAGACAACAGTACACAGAATAAGAAGAATGTTGTACTCCTGCCGCTGATTTATTTCTTTTTATTTCTTCGGTGGCACACTTCGGTAGAAAAAATGCAATTACTAATTCAATTATCTGATCAAGATGGTATTTTTATTTTTATAATGATGTCGTTTGTTATAGCGGGAAAGCTGGCGATTGGTGCAGCCAAATGGATAATGAGTTGCGGCGTTCAGAGTCATGGATGAACAATAATATCAAAGAGAGAATAAAGAAGGAAGCTGAGCAGTGTCTCCCGAACTGTTTGTTTCCTTCCTTCATCCATTTGTTAGTAATATTCCTTTCTCATTCCTGAGATGGAGACAAGCATTTGTGAGCGAACACTGTACTCGTCCTTTGGCATATTCGGACTCGATGAGCAGCCGTCGAAAGCACATTCAAACTTATGCAAAATGCAGGAAACATTCGAAATTTTGATTAAAAGAATGAAACGTTGATTAGCGATTATGAATTAGAGTGGTTCGCATTTGCCAACAATGCCAGGGAGAATGCAGTGGCCACAACCAGTACAGTCGGCATCGGTCGTGCAGTCGCGAAGTGGGCAGAGCTGCACATTATCAAGAACCGGGCTGGCGTTGACAACGCAAATGGAGGCGATGAGAGCGAGGGCAGCAAACTTGGAGACAGAAAGCATTATTGAAGAGAGTCAATAGAGAAGTGAATGAATGTGTAAGTCGAACAATATGATGGATGATGAAAGAAACTACAACATGAAAAGAAGGCGACGATAGACTATTTATCTCGGTTACTCATTAGCGAGATGCGCTGTTACTCACATAGGCTGGTAGAATTCGCGCAAACAACCTCATCAAGCATGCGAACAAAGCTGAGATACAGCTTGAGAAAGGCCTGTGGTTGATAAAGGGGTTGCGCCTTTCTCAGAGTGGGAGCAGACGATATGTGGTATTGCTGAAGTAGTAGAGAGAGCTCAAGCAATAAATCATGAGAGCTCAAGCATCAAAGACATATGACGAAGCTATGAGAAAGAAGGCAAGACTGAGTGAATAAAACAGAACAATTGCGTATCAATTCAGTTGTGCTTTTAAAACAAAGTATCAACTCTGCTTTTGAAACGCACTTGAATCAAAAGTTATAATCGATGAAAATAAATGAGAGCATGTGCCTGTGTTAGAGAGAGAAGAAGTGAGGGTGGGAATGGAGGTCAGCTGACGCGCGGCGGGAGATGTGCTTGTCGATGTGCTTGTCGATGGCGAGACTGATGGCGATGGCGATGGTGATGGCGATGGCAGGTGAATGGCGGGGTGGAGCATCTCGCATGTATTTGTATCGATGAAAGCAGGCAGGCAGGCGGGCGGACATGTAGGCAGACACGCGCACATGCAGATGGCAGACGGCAGATGGCAGATGGCATCATGTGCTAGCGGTCGACTGACTGGCTAACTGACTGACTGACTGAATGGCTGGCTGCAGGGTTGTGTTTCTGGAAGGTGCCCTGGCCGGTCCGTTTCCGGGGGCAATTTTGTATTTTTGACGCGCGGTCACGCAGCCAGCGAGGCAATCAGCAGTATCGATCAATGTGGATGTGCAACCAATTGCTCTCCAAGTGCTGCTGCTTTTTTTCTCCACCTGCAGCTGCCACCTGCAGCTTGCAACCTGCAGCCCGCAGAAACCGTTGTGCGCACGCCTGACCAGCACCTGACTGCACCGGACTACACCTGACCAGTGAATCCCCCCAGCATCGATTGCGAATAGGCTGCGATGCACTCGAGTTCCGCCTGGTCGCAGAGTGATCAGAGAGCCAGTGGATTCTGACGTCAAATCGTAGCAATCATCGCGCCAGCCAATCGCTGCGCCGCGTCGAATCAGAAACATCACATGTACCACAGACCGAGCCGCATCCAGCGCTTTTTTG
>MU602765.1:0-13815 GCA_025201865.1 Ramicandelaber brevisporus | reverse complement strand
AGAGAGAAGAAGTGAGGGTGGGAATGGAGGTCAGCTGACGCGCGGCGGGAGATGTGCTTGTCGATGTGCTTGTCGATGGCGAGACTGATGGCGATGGCGATGGTGATGGCGATGGCAGGTGAATGGCGGGGTGGAGCATCTCGCATGTATTTGTATCGATGAAAGCAGGCAGGCAGGCGGGCGGACATGTAGGCAGACACGCGCACATGCAGATGGCAGACGGCAGATGGCAGATGGCATCATGTGCTAGCGGTCGACTGACTGGCTAACTGACTGACTGACTGAATGGCTGGCTGCAGGGTTGTGTTTCTGGAAGGTGCCCTGGCCGGTCCGTTTCCGGGGGCAATTTTGTATTTTTGACGCGCGGTCACGCAGCCAGCGAGGCAATCAGCAGTATCGATCAATGTGGATGTGCAACCAATTGCTCTCCAAGTGCTGCTGCTTTTTTTCTCCACCTGCAGCTGCCACCTGCAGCTTGCAACCTGCAGCCCGCAGAAACCGTTGTGCGCACGCCTGACCAGCACCTGACTGCACCGGACTACACCTGACCAGTGAATCCCCCCAGCATCGATTGCGAATAGGCTGCGATGCACTCGAGTTCCGCCTGGTCGCAGAGTGATCAGAGAGCCAGTGGATTCTGACGTCAAATCGTAGCAATCATCGCGCCAGCCAATCGCTGCGCCGCGTCGAATCAGAAACATCACATGTACCACAGACCGAGCCGCATCCAGCGCTTTTTTGACTTGAGGAGCGAGAATGGGCAGCGCTGTGCTACATCCGCTATAAATCAGCCCTGGTCTTCCGCTTTTGTGTTGCTGCCGCTGTCGCTGCTGTGTTTGTGTCTGTGTCCGTGCCGCTGCCGCCATCCTATCCCATCGACTCATCCACACCTCATCCACGCCATCCACGCCATCTACACCGTCCACTCCATCCACTCCATCCACTCCATCCACACACTCACACTCCTTCGACACACACTCACTTACTCACACCCACATTCACACTACCCCACAAGGCGACAGCATGTCCGGTCACGGCCAATCGTACCGCGCAGCTGCGCTCGCTGCCATCGGCGGCTTCCTGTTTGGCTACGACATCGGCGTCATGGGCTCGGCAATGGCCATGGACAACTTCAAGAGCTACTTTGACAAGCCAGACGCATTCATGCGCGGGTTCATCGTCGCAATGCTCACGCTCGGCTGCTTCCTGGGCTCGCTCATTGCGGCACCCATGACCGACCGCCTGTCTCGCAAGCGCTCCATCATGATTGCCGCCTTTGTGTTCACCGTCGGCGGTGCGCTGCAGTGTGCTGCGTGGGCCCGCTGGGTGCTTATACTTGGCCGCGTCATTGCCGGCCTCGGCATTGGTGTGCTGTCGATGGCTGTGCCGCTGTTCCAGTCCGAGATTGCGCCAAAGCAGCTCCGTGGCCGCCTCATCTCGTTCCAGCAGCTGTCCATCACCATTGGCATTGCCGTCTCGTTCTGGATTGACTACGGCTTCCTGCACCTCGGCGACACCACCGCCTCCTGGCGCGTCCCGCTCGGCCTGCAGATTGCGCCGGCTCTGCTGCTTGGCTTCGGCATCACCAGCATGCCCGAGTCCCCGCGCTGGCTGGTCGACAACGACCGCGACGACGAGGCCATTGCCGTGCTTGCCAAGCTGCGCGCCAACGGCGACAAGACCGACGCGGCCGTGCTCGCCGAGTACCAGGAGATCAAGGATGCTGTCATGTTTGACCGCCGCACCGCTCTGCGCTCGTACCGCGAACTGTTCCGCCCCGTTCTGCGCCGCCGCACCTGGCTCGGCATCGGCATCCAGGCCATGCAGCAGCTCACCGGCATCAACGTCATCATGTACTACGCGCCGTATATTTTCTTGCAGGCCGGCCTCGGCAGCGTGTCGAGCACGCTGCTTGCCCAGGGCATCAACGGTGTCGTCAACATGGGCATGACCATCCCCGCCATCCTGTACGTTGACCGCTGGGGCCGCCGCCCAACCCTGCTCTCCGGCTCACTCATCATGGGTCTCGCGTACCTCGTCATCGGCGCGGTCATGGGTGCAACAGGCACGCCTGTCACGTTGGATGACGGCACTGCCGCGATGAACATCTCCAGCGAGGCTGCCAAGTACACCTGCATTGTTTTCGTCTACGTCTTCGTCGGTGGCTTCGCCTACTCGTGGGGTCCGGTCGGCTGGATCTACCCGGCCGAAATCTATCCACTCCGTGTGCGCTCCAAGGCCACGTCGTTCACCACCGCCTCCAACTGGCTGTTCAACTTTGTCATTGCCCAGGTTGCGCCAATCGTCATGCAAGCCATCACCTGGAAGTTCTACCTGATCTTCATGGCGTTCAACTGGCTGTCGCTGCTGGTTGTCTGGTACTTCTACCCAGAGACCAAGGGCCGCTCGCTCGAGGAGATGGACAAGGTGTTTGGCGCGCCGTCCGCCGTCAACACCGACGACGTCGACGATGGCCACGAGCTCGAGGAAACCAAGGGCAAGGCATAATCAGGTTCGCCTATCTACCCTAATCCAACTCCAATGCTATTTGCCTTTTGTTTATCCTCCTCCCTTTAATCCGTCATTTGACTTCAGCAGTCCTGTAGAATGAGCTCCGGCCCATCCGAGTCCGAGTGCGCGCAGCACATATTATAGCCAGCACACATTATAGCCAGCGCTTGGTGGTGGTGGCGGTGGAGGTGTCGCGCGCTACGAGCTGTTGGCTTGTATTTCTTTCTTTATTCACTCCCTGCTTTTACTTAATCAACAGATAATGACATTAAAAGAATGTGAAGAAGTTAGTAGAGGAAGAGATTAGCTGCACGAACAATCTGCTGGGCAGATGTCGCTGAAGTTGACATTGGTGCCATCGAGTTGGCATACACCGGAGTCGCCATTATTCCCGCGACATTTGGCGCTGGAGTAGTAGCAATCACCACAATATCTTCAGCACCAGCCGGTGGTGTCTGTGGGTGCTGCGGCTGAACGATTGCCATGTTGGGTGGTGTAGTCAGGATTGGTGCAGCTGGAGTTGGAGTTGTGGCAACAGGCGTGCACACCATGGCTTGTATCGGCGCCTGCATCATGACAGTGGTCACCATAGTAGCCCACTGGGTGATGGTCGTTGGAACAAATTGTGGGATAGCCGGAGCAGGCGCTGGTGGAGGAGCTTGCTGCGTAACAGTCATGGTGGTCGTGGCTGTCAGCGTGGCAGTTGCAGTGGCCGTAGTGGTAAAGACGGAGATCGGTGGAGCGTGCTCAGTTGTTGAGGTGGTCATTGGGGCAACAACCACAGTCTCCAGCTGCTCCTCAACTGGTATCGAGCTTGGAGTGGCCAGCAATGGCGCGGTTGCCATCTTGTAACTTGGCGTGACCAGTGGTTGAATGGGAGATGGCGGCATTGGCATTGGAGTCATAGGCATCATTGGCGGGGCTGGAGACGGCGGTGACGTGGCCTGCATTGGAGGCATTGGAGGCATTGGAGGCGGGGTCTGGGTAAACTCGATGGGAGCTTGGCTTGTAGTGGCTGGCAATACAGCTTTGCTAGGAGCAGTACCAGAAACCTCAACGGTGACAGTAGATGTCATGATAACGGGCGGGGGTTGCTCAGTCACGATTGTCTCGAGCGGGGTGGTTGGCATCGGCGCAGCTGGAACAGTGACTGGGACTGGACCCATTGGAATCGTGACCGGCACAGGGCTTGATGCAGTGAGCATTGGCATACCGGCAGAGTAGCCGGGCTGCTGGGGAGCGATGGTCGCCGGTGGAGCGGCAGTGGTAGCCGGGAGAGGATGCTCAGCGCATCCTGCAGCAACAGAGGCAATGGTGACTTCGGCAGTAGCGGTGGTGGAGGTGGACGGGAAACCGAGCTCGCGCGGAGTGATCGGCGCTGGATGGGCTGGATGTGCGCTGGCTTGGATAAGGAACAGCAGCAGAGATGTGATCAGTGACGGGTACATTGAAGGTATCGTTAGACTTGCTGTGTGATTGTTCGTGATATCAACGTGGAGAGTGAATGTTGTGTGAAGAAGAAGAAGATTGACAAGCTTGTTTCGGCTGACGGATTGACAGATGGATGGAGCAGCATGGCATTTAACAATGTTTATCAATCTAGCCTCCTTCAGATTAGTTGTTATTAATGACTATTCCCCCTTGCCAAAACTCGAGGAGAGCTGAGATCCCTTTGTCATAATCATTATCCTTATCAGAAAATTTGAAGACGAAAAACAAAAACAAAAATAACCCTAAAAAAAAACGCAAGTTGCAAAGGCAGAGTGATGTTTGCGAGAAGGAGATCAATCGCGAAGACGGTACTGTCGTCAGCAGCTGCTGTACGGAATTCACTGATACCGACAAGACCTGCGGCAGTCCGTGCAAGTTTGCTGATCAGTAGACGGAACGCTTCAACTGATGCCACAGCAGCAACCACAACAGCAACTACAGCAGCAGCCACGGCAGCTTCTACACAGGCAGCCTCCCTCGATGCGACTACTGCTGCCTATAACATGAAGCTCCAGCAGATCATCAAACCCAGAATGCCACTATCTGGTACACCTGAACTGTCCAGTCTCGCCAATCGCTCCAATGTCCATCAACACATTGATGCTGCTGCAGTATTCCGAGTTTGTAACGAAATGAAAGCGCTATCAATCCAGCCCGATCGCGAGACATTTAACATACTTCAAAAAGTATTCGTTCAGGAGGGCATGTTTGACGACATGTTGCAGGCTATATTGGATATGAAGTCGCGCGGAATGGGTTTGAGAGTTGGTGATTTTGATTCATTGCTACAAATTTGTGAGGCTAAAGGCGATGCATACAGGGCAATGCTGGCAATGGAGTACTTACAGTCGACTTCAGTTGCAAAGAAGATTAAGCCAACAGCCACTACGATGGATTTGTTTATAAAGGCACAGATCAAAGGAGGACAGTTGGAAGTTGCAGCATCATTCATGCTTCGACAAGTTAGACTGTACAAAATCAGACCTCAGCCGCACGGTTTATCGTGGTTAATATCTGAATTGTGCGCAGTGAATGAAGTAAAGCGCGCAATGCTATTCACAAAAGAGGCGGAAGATTTGGGTGTAACAATAAACGAGAATCATTATCTGAGTCTATTGCGTGCCAGCAATAGAATGATGTTTGCACAGGGCTCACAGTTTGCTTGGAAACGACTGCTACATGGCCATCATGTTAATTTCACAGAGGGCGACTGCTTGGAAACACTGCACGTGGCTGCACGGTTTGGGATTCCGGATATGGCGGGCGAGGCTCTTCGACATGTGTCGCAAACACTGGGAATCCAATGCCAAGTTCACCATATGATGCCATTGGTTGAGGCATTTGCAAGAGTTAGAGCCTGGGATAAGTTACATCGAACATTGGTGTTGCTGAGACAAATGGGAATAGTTGTGCCAGCTAAGGATATGGAGTATGTGGCAACTATTTTGGCCAAATCAGCCAATGTTAATGCAGGTGATGCTCCGCTGACTGTTCAGGAGCGGTTGCATGAGGTGGAATTATTGCTGGATATGACTAAAGAAGAGTTGAATAAAGCCAAATCAAATGACGCTGATGCGAAGACAAAGGCGACATCCACTCCAGATGTGACATTCTTGAATGCAATGGTACTTGCACGCACAACACTGAATGACAACGAGGGTGCAATGCAGCTAGTGCTAGACATGTATCCAGTCTACGGTGTTAAGCCATCAACGCGCACTTACAATATCCTGATGAAGGCTGCTGGCAGAGATGTTGACAAGATGAGACGCGTATTGGACGAAATGATTTCCAAGTCATCTGCCCAATCTGACTCGGTCGTGTTCCCCTGTGCTCCAGATACATCTACATTTGAGATGATCATTTCGGAATCGATTAGAGCACCAGTGTATGAGACAGCATTTGAGTATTTGGAAATGATGAAAGAACTCCAGTTAATTCCATCAGTGTCGATATACACATTTATTATTAGAAGATGTCTATTGGCAGGTGACGAAAGATGGAAGGCTGCTCTTGATGAAATGAACATGTACGGTCATCCAGTTCCACCAGCTCTTCAACGATTGATTGATAACAGACTCAATGGAGCAGCTCCTCGGCAGCAAAATAATCGTAGAAGAAAATTCTAAAATATACGACTGCTTTCTTTCTTCAATGAAAAATAGATTTCTTTTAAATACATTAACTCATTAAAATCAAGCAAGCCTAATGGGCAAGTAATAGGTTAAAACACCGCGAGTCTGTTGACTGAAGTCAGAGCCAAATCCAATACCAGAGTTAATGTACACGTAGAGGACGAGTGCGTGGCCTTCGATGATGCAGCAGACAACATTGCTTGGTGTCACATGGTAGCTGTGCAAGAATTTGATGAAGCTGCGCAAGTCAACCCGTGCTTCTGCAAACTTTTGCTTATCACGAGCTGAGCTGAGTGGCACACGCTGATCTCTAGTGTTGCTGTTACTGTTGCTGTTGTCACTGCTGCTGTTGCTGCCGATATCATTGGCATCGCCTTGGTTGCCTGATGTCACTGTTGACTGTGATGATGCGTTCATGTCCATTTCTGGATTGATTAATCCTTGGAATGCAGTTTCGACGTGAACAAACTCACTCTCGCCCCGCAGAATAAGTTCGCCATCCATGTTTGCTGATATAATAATGGCATCCGAGATTGATCGAAGCCGCTCAGCAATCGAGCGCAAACCGAGCAATGGCGGCATCATGATGTGAACCTGGGGCTCTGGTACCATTGGCTCTCGAATGTTGCCCATCTGCGTAGCTGAGAGAAGCCGAATCGGCACTTCCTGCACTAGCTCAAGCGGCTTGCCTGCTCTGCTCTGCATTGACGCCGAGATGATGAATATAGGCTGCAAGCCATTTTTTGTCAGCCGAATCACAGTATCGCCTCCGCCAAACGATGTGTTTGCCAGACTCTGCACTGACCTCAGCGCTCTCAACATGGTGTCAACGGGTATCTCAAGGTAGATTTCGTTGTTTGTAACGCTCTCGATGCGGTATTCGGTGAAGATCAAGTCAACAGATAGCTGCGACCATACTTGCATACTGCCCTGAGCCTCGCCGAGAACAACAAAGTAGATTCGAGTTGGAGTGAGACGAAGCGCACACTGTTTGGCGAGCTTATCGATACTGCCCAGAACCTTTGTGAGTACGTGAACGTTGCTAACGCGAGTCTTGAAGCGCATAGTGTAACTTGAGGTCTGTCTTGTTTGTTGTCGTTGTCGTTGTCGTTGTCGTTGTTGTCAAGAGATACAAGATTGAACAATAGTAACTGCGGAAAGAGAAGAAAGAAAGTCAAAAAAAGAAAAGAAAAAAACGAAGTCAAAAAAGTAGATGTTTTTCGTGCGAGGACTTCAACATACAGAACTGAACAGAACACACTTCCATCGGCAACAACAACGACAACCACAGTAACCTCCACCAACGAAAAGAGCCGTTGCTCTCTGTTGATCATCCCGTATACATACACTCTCGGTCCTTGCCTGTTGCTTCAACTACACAACAGATGAGTCGGACTCCGGTGTCATCGTTTCTAGACAGCAACAACAGCAACAGCAGCAACAGCAACAGCAACAGCAACAGTGCTGTTCTCCGATCGGTACAGTCTGTGGCGAGTGAAGTTGCACCGTTTCTCTCAAATGTTGTTGCATTCCCTGCAGGCACAGGTGTGCTCAACTGGCGATGTTATGGATGCTCTACACCGCAGTCATCCATAATCGATGATGATCCATTATTAGCTGCATTCACTGCATTGCTTGCAGCAGGCACACCTTGTTCATGGAGATATACACCTGCATCGACTCCATCCAGTTCTAATCTTCATCCAGTATCAGCACTATCAACATCAACACTGTCAACATCGGCAGTAACATCAACATCAACTGTTATACCACAAACATCAACTTCTGGCAATAATCATATCAAAGACGACATTATAGTTCGTAGAGAACTGTGGGTATTCTGGGCAGCAACCCCATCATCTACATCTCAGCAGCAACAACAGTACACATCAGCGCTGTTTCCACCACCGTTGGACTCTGTTGTATCACGTCTCACCGAGAAACAGTCAGGCACAGTGAGCAGCGACACACTTTCACCTTCGAGCCAAGGTTCGTATTCTGGCGAAAGCAATTCACCATCAGTGCAATCAGCGGTCACCGATGTCCCAGCCGAGTATCAGCAGTTTGTGAATGCAATGCGAAATATTGTCAGCACATGGCTTGGTCCAAGTGGTATACTTCGAATCGGAGATGATATGTGGGCTGTACCAACGCCTAGTGACAACAGCAGCAATAGCAGCAGCAACAACCAAGGTGATAACTCTGAGGCTATTCACCACGTGGCAGCGGGGCCATCACCCCCTCCAACACCAGCTGCCATCAACAACTCAACCACAGATACTCAATGGCATTTGATGAGGCTAGAGTTTGAGCTCAGCGGTAATCATTTAACAATGTCATCTCGGTTCATATCAAAAGAGTCATCAACGCTGCGACCACTATGTCGCATTATCAGTAGCGAGAGTCGGCATCATCATCACCATCCGCATCAATTACACGGTATCTCAACTGCATTTAATGCAACATCTGCAATATTGGCACCCACTGGCACTACTGTTCAACTAGATTCCCAGCTGTGGGACGATTTACTATCTGGCAACTCACCTATTGATACTGCCAAATCGGATGCTGTGCTTCGAGGGTGGAAGTCTATTATTGGCGTTGATCTGGCCACACAATGTGCACACTCATTGGACACGCATTGTCACCCAGTAGTCTCTGTAAACACTGGATCTACATCTCGAAGTCTTGTATACTACCCATCGTGTTTGATTTATGTTACGTCATCAAAATCAGACAATACTAACTCGATTAATTCCATTGACTCAATTAATTCGACAGTCCACAGCTCATATCCTACACTCGATATCGCCAGCGCACGTGATACCACAGCCAGTCGCAGTTCTGATACATTACACACTCTCGATCAGCTGGAAATGGAAATCTATGAGAGACAAAAACTCCAGGATGAAGCTAACAATGCATCTGTATTCTCACCGCCTCCTTCAGCCCAGCTTCATAATCAACAAGGAAGCAAAACAGCGAAAACACCCCGTAAGTCCGGAAGTGTGTCCACACCGAATGCATCAGCACCATCTACCACTGCTCTCGGTCCATCTAGTTCTCCCCCACTAGCGTCATCAGTCCCACCTCAAACTGTCTCCTCTGCAACAGCCACTACTTCTCAGCCAGCTGCAGCACCAAAGTCGGCCAACGTGGCGCATTCAGTGCCTAGTGCCGATTCCACCATGCCGCCGCCACCTCCAGGTATATTGGATGCAAACTTTGGATTTGACGATACATTGATGGGAGTGCCAGTCGGTGGTGGCAGTGGCGGAGGAGGCATCAGTGGACTCAATTTTGATTTGGATATGGACTTTAATGACAGTGACTTCGCCTTTTTTGGCGGTGATATTCGTGATTCTGATGTGCCTCCGGCTGCTGTCAGTGATGCAGATACAAGTTTAGCTCCTTTAGCTGAAAATAGCTTGGCTATAACTGGCTTGGATTTACAGAGTCCTCAGCTTACAGCTGAAACGAGCGAATTAAAGCCATCCACAGCACCGCATCCAGACTCTGCCTCTTCAATCACACTGGAATTACCTGTCATTGCTGTAGATGAAGAGCAGTCTCCAGTTTCACCTCCACCAGCTCCTCTGCAGCCACCCCGACCAGCACCACTGGATGACTTTACAATGCTAACTCCTCCTCCGTTTGACAGTTCAACAGTTCCGTCTACATTTGCACCAGTTACACTCTCAGTTGCACCGGTTGACTCCTCGAAATACTCGGATGTAATCAACAGATTCCGCACAGATCCAAAAGGTCCAAAAGGTCCAAATGGCGTCAAACGCACTCGTACTGAACCAACGTCCATCACATCAACAGCTCTGCCAGCTAAAGGGAATTCAGCGAAGCGATCGTACACTGCGCAGCGGGAGCCTCAGCACTTTGCGTGGGTGTCAAAGACTCTGCGAAAGAAAGAAGGTGAAAGCTGGTTGTCATGGATAAAGTCGCACAACAGTGGTGCAGCAACATCCATCTCATCCGAAGCCAATGCTGCTGCTGCTGCTGCTGCTGATGCTGCTGCTGCTGCTGCTGCTGCTACTGCTACTGCTGCTGAGGTGGCTGTGAGCACAGGTGACAGCACCAGTGGCCAACCTCTGACGAAGCGACGCAAACTAGATCATTCAGACAGCATGGAAGTTCCTCTCGTTTCAGTTGGCCGCATTCCAGCCATGAACCAGCTTCATGGACTCGCATTTGCTCTCGTACACTCTGTCTCCAATGCAAGCTCGAGCACATTTACACTAGGTGAACTTGCTGGTAGCATTTATCCTCGCGGCCCACTGACTCACTCTCAAGTCCTGCGCAGTGGATCCGACATGCCTCTCCGCGCTGTTGATACAAGCAAAATGTCGCAACGTAGTCAGCTCCTCTCCGAGCGCTCCATTTTCCGCCTCATCGATAATCTTGCATCCGTGGTATCTGGTCGCATCTCGGCTTCAGCTGCTGTTCCTTTGGTATCAAACTCTGTATCCAAACTGTCATCAAATGGTCTTATTCTTGATGCATTCTCTGTTCTTGGCTCGCTGGGAATATCTGAGTTGAACATCCTCCAGTATGCTGAGTTGATGGATGCTCCTCGCCAATCTCGTGTTGGTCGACTGCTAATGCGCCGCAAGCGTCCACCTGGATACCCTGCGCTAGCTGCCATTGATCCACCATCTGTCGATTTGTCTATTGCCCACTCAGCACCCTCAACATCTTCAACATCTTCAGTGTCTTCATCCTCTTCATCGTCTTCCACTTCAGATGCCAGTGACACACTGGGCTGTCTTCAACGTCGACTCGGTGGTGGTTCCAGTTCGGTTCCACTCAGCAATCGCATTCTTGCAACTCCAGTCAACTATGGTCGCATGCATTCTGACGACAGCCTCGACGACTATCATGAGAAGGCGCCGATTGCCACTCGCCGTACATCAACAAGTATGGCATCTCTTCCATTGTGGAGTCAACTTGGGCTCGGTCCTCGTGATGGTCCGCATAATGTGACTTGGATTGGACTGGTTGACAGTTTTACTCCAGACTCTCGTCTTGCCATGGCTTGGTATCTCAAGCTGGTTGGTCTGGCTTACTCCGAGTTGCTCCATCTGGGCCGACATGAACCACTTGTTTATTCATCTCAAACAGCATCTGATACTGAAGCACTCTTACCCGTCGGCATCGATCCTGGTAACAATGGTAAGAACAGCAGCGGCAGTGATGGGTTGAATTTGACTGCTCTGAAGCAGGCATACTCTGACGCTGGTGAGCGTCTCAGCGATTTCATTTGTCGCTTCTATCGCGATCCTGCCTTTGCACACTCCAAACATCGCAATGCTGACGCGCTGATAGTGTACTTGGCACCACCAATTGTACCTGGCATTTCTCGTGGCGATGCACTATTTGTTTTGGGCAATACTATTCGTGTTATTGACTCTGTACTGGAATCTTCGTCGCCACATCTATCCAACTTCCCTCCAATCATCTATCAGATTCTTGATGCCTCCAGCATTAGTCACGAATATCAACAATATTGGCAGAGATGGAGTTTACATTCACTTGATTCTACCAACCAGTTCCTTCAGGATCATCAGATACAGCAGCTACATCTAGCCACAACTGAATCCGAAGTCTCCGATGTTGGTGCAGCTGCTCTGTCTGTTTACTGCCAAACACGCTCTTCAGTCTCTGTCAACTTGAATGTATTGCATGGTCGATATCGGTTATTGTCACTCGATAAGTCTGATACATTCCCATCTGCGTCTTGGTCTCTGTCATCACCTGTATTTTGCATCTCTCGGCCACACGCGGCATCAATCGACATTCCAGAAGTCAGGTCTAATCATGAAATGCTCTCCTATGGAAATAGCTCTAGCGCCAGCAGCAACAATCCTCCTTCTACTACTCAACAACAACAACAACAACAACAACAACAACAACAACAGTCGCAGTCACTATCCAATCGCCGCAAACTAACTGACGTTGCTGATATGCCGAATGTAGCCAACTGTGCTCAAGTGTTCTCCAGTCGTGGCGAGTTGGTTGCTGCATCTTCGGTACATTCTGCATCCGATTCGCAGCACCGTTGGCTCTTTGTGGTCTACGAATTCGTATCTCTGGATAATCTATGCCCATCTCATCCATTGTTACTGGTTGCGACCTGCTCAGATTCGTACGGTATTGAGCAGCGCCATCGGGTATTCTACAGCGACATTGACCGCAGTGAAGATGATGATCAAATGACCATTGTCCGCAAAATGATGACTCGGATGTGGAGTTGGTGCGAATATGTTGCCGACTGCACTGGTGCACTGGCAGGCATTTGCATCACCAAAGATCCACGTTCACTGATCACTGATATTGAGCGGTCAATTTGGGTTGATCTATGGCACGAAAGACTAACTGCCAAAGTTACTGAGGATCCGGAAGTGAAGAGTGCCGTTAGTAACGTTGTTCTGATTCAGATGGATGATGATCCGCAAATCCACGCCATCCACATTCCATCATCATTTGACGAGAATACGAGTTTGGACTCGTCGAGCTCTGGTGATAAGACACGTCTGGATTCTGGTCAGTCTACCGTGTTCCACCCTGGCACTCGACCATGGATTCGCCCACAGCAGCGTTATCATCAACCACTTCTTAGCTCAGACAGAAACTTGACATCGAATAGGTATGTTCCACTGGCAGCTAGCTATCTGGTTCACGAGGCATCTCAAGTCGCGCTATTACGTTCAATGGCATCCCCTTTACCTCGCCATGAATCTCTGTCGACATTTGGCATATACATGCTTGCCTGCGCACAGCTACCATGCCTGCCAACGTTCCCAGCGCCATCCTCAACTACTGCAGCTTCGCTAGCACCTACCATTGTACTTGCTGACCTTGTAAAACAGTTAGACGGCCTGCATCATTTGAGACAAGGCAGAATGGCTGCGGCTGGACAATCCATGACACCGTATTGGCTGCCATTACCACACAGTCAGCTACGAAACATTGTTGATGTCATAAAGGCTATTGATCATTGTTAATTCTAAGTTATCCTTTATTATATTATTAATCCTCATATATTAGACAAATAAACACAGGGAGTTAAGCAGAGAAAAAGATACAAGCCAACAGCTTGTAGCGCGCGACACCTCCACCGCCACCACCACCAAGCGCTGGCTATAATGTGTGCTGGCTATAATGTGTGCTGCGCGCACTCGGACTCGGGTCGGCTGGAGCTCATTCTACAGGACTGCTGAAGTCAAATGACGGATTAAAGGGAGGAGGATAAACAAAAGGCAAATAGCATTGGAGTTGGATTAGGGTAGATAGGCGAACCTGATTATGCCTTGCCCTTGGTTTCCTCGAGCTCGTGACCATCGTCGACGTCGTCAGTGTTGACAGCGGACGGCGCGCCAAACACCTTGTCCATCTCCTCGAGCGAGCGGCCCTTGGTCTCTGGGTAGAAGTACCAGACAACCAGCAGCGACAGCCAGTTGAACGCCATGAAGATCAGGTAGAACTTCCAGGTGATGGCTTGCATGACGATTGGCGCAACCTGGGCAATGACAAAGTTGAACAGCCAGTTGGAGGCGGTGGTGAACGACGTGGCCTTGGAGCGCACACGGAGTGGATAGATTTCGGCCGGGTAGATCCAGCCGACCGGACCCCACGAGTAGGCGAAGCCACCGACGAAGACGTAGAC
>MU602764.1:19549-39350 GCA_025201865.1 Ramicandelaber brevisporus | reverse complement strand
GTTTGGCTGGATACTCCAACTTGCAGTATCAAGTCGTTCTTCAAGATGAAGCTCAAGGATATGTTTATCGAGAACTTGTACACCACCATCCCGAATGTGCTATTATACGCTGGTAATGACGAGATGCTAATCTAATTCAACGTATTGATTTTTCAAGTTAAAGAAAATATGATATGAATATGGATACCTATGTTATACTATCGGTTTATTCGTCGGCTTGTTCCATTACGCGATTAATCTCGTTCTGATCAACCATCTTTTGCGGTCTGGGTGGTGGAATTCCAAACATTTGACGCGTCTGTGGCAAGTTAAACAGCATCATCTGTACTGTGTAACAAGCAGTTGCCGATGAAATGTATACTAAAAGTGGTACTGTCACCAACTGGCTTGATGCAACCAGCGCGCCACTGGCAATCATTGTCCCGGCAACAATGCCACGCGACCACGATGTTTGAACTGGAACCCGCATCCTCACATGTCTAACCGTCACATACACCGCTGTTGTAATCGATGCCACAGTAAACGCATTTAATGGCAATAGCCCGAGTTCAGCCGTCACTGGCAAATCTGCAAGTGGCTGAATGTGCCCGCCGGCAGCTAATCTGCTCACTGCCAGCATGAATGGCGCGTCCAGTAGTGATGCTGCTGGCAATAACGCGAGGATTGGTGCCACATCTCTCAGCCGTGTTCTGACACCCTTTTCGACAAGATAGCTGCTAATTCTGCGATGCATCCGAAGTGCTTCTTTGATGTATCCTTGCTCGCGAAGCTTATTGCCAGCCAGTGCGAGCGTGTTGAGTTCGGGTGCAATGTTCTGAGCAGAAATGGCACTCCGTATGGCAGCACGGCGGAATGGGAACGCGGCTACCAGGTGGACACCGGCAGTGACGCAGAGCATGGTTGCCCACCATGGCAAACCGATGGTGGAGTGAGTGACTTCGAGAAGCTGCTGTGCAGAACTGACAACAACCCCGCTGGTTGCTGACGGATCTGCTGAGGCTATTGTGGCGGCTGCTGATGAGAAGGCTGCTCGATCAGGCACGCGCTGGCGCGGATGAAGCAGCCGACGAGCTGATCTAGTCCCTGATGAACGTGCGAAAGCAAACATTGAAAGAGCGACTACAAGTATTTTTTAACAAAAAAAAACCGACGGAACAATCTAAAGGCGAGTACAGGACATGGGATGCAGGACATGGGATGCAGGATGTCGTAATGTGAATGAGCTTAAGAGGATGACGGCGGCGGTTTAGGTGCGGATGGGTCATAGTAGCCCAAGGCATCGCCAGCTTCTTTAAGAACATCGCGCTTCTTTTGCTCAAAGAACTGCAAAATGTCATTGCGAGTAACCACTCTTCCCTCGGCTGCAAATGGTCGCAAAAACTCGATAATCTCGTTCTGCAGTCTCATGTATGCCGCCTGCTGCTCGAGCGACATGGTATCTCGGCGCTGGTTAAATAGTCGAAGACCAGCATCGTGGAGCGACATTGTGAAGAGTGGGTCGTCGTTATCTTCAGCTTCAGGTTCATAAATAGGCTCTGGAGAGCGACACAGCACCGGACGGATAGGGCGGGATTTGGTGCCCTTGGGGCCGGATGCTGATGCAGGTGGCTGGATGAGGAAGGAGAGATCGCTGGATGATATGGAGTTGAGACATGTGTCACAATCACAAAGAGCATGCTGCCATCCTTCAGCGAGAAATAGCATGATCGGGTTCGAATCAGCAGCTGGAGTGGCTGAGAGAATGCATGGTTGGAAAGATGATGCATCTGTCGACTCAGCGATGCCGCTGTCAGTCCGAATCCGCTTGGATGATGCTGAATCAGCGCTGCTGTTGTTGTTGCTATTTTCATTTGACTCGCCGCCGCTAGCTTCATCATGCGTACGTTTACCGTTAGAGGCTACAGCCTGATACTGCTCAAATCTGGTCACTTTGCCAGTCGATATATCAACATGTCCAACCACCATAACTTCGCGCGGGAGTCTTCTAAACAATGGATGTTTGTCAACACAGACTCGGCAGATGAACGCTGCATCATCAAATGAAGTGCCTTCAATGAGCATGCTTGGGTGAGTGGACGGGGTTGCTCCAATACAGCACGTGTGGAACCAATCTTGACAAACTAGACATTGATGCATGACATCAGACTCGGTGTCAACATCGTAAACTGAATTGCACCAGCAGTAGCGACCTTGGAAGTTGTGATTGTATCGATTCTCACCATTGACAACTGTTGCAATATCTTCCTCAGGCTTAACATCTGCATCCACATCCACATCCAAATCCTCGTCATCAGCTACTTTGTTGTCAATGTCAACATCCTTCAATTTACCTGCCGTCTTGAGACAGCATCCAGTACCATCATTGTCAACTGCAGCCAGTGATTTTCCAAACACATTTGTTCCACAGTCGCATCTAAACCGTCTCTTTACAAACAACTCCACAATATCATGCTCACCATGACACGCAATGCTACACGCATAGCACATTCCGGCACTTCCAAACGCACCCTCCGTCAAAGCATCAAATTTGCTTGTTCCTTCATCAGTCTTCACCGCATCTCTCTCCTCCTCAGTTGCCGCCTCTGCAGTGTGTGCAAAGTCAATGGCGGCCGGGTGGCACGTCAGGCAAGCATACACATTTTGGTTAATGTAGCCCAGAGAGTATGTGCACTTGTCGAACTTGTGAGGGAGGGCTGTACGGGCAGCGTCTTCGTTGGCTTGCTGGCGTCGAAGAATGTCGATGGCGCTGATAATTTCAGAGGCATCGACGCCTTCAGTGTCAAGGTTATCGGCAGCGAGAACGTCGTCAAGCGTGTCCCAGGCGTCTCGCTTAGTAGTCATCAGCAAACCTGAGCGATCGAAAACAGTGATGAACCAGAAGGGCTGATGAAGCGTGCACAGGGTTGCTGTTTATTGTTTGTGTAGATGGAGCGGGCGAACTAAAATTCGGGCAGACAAACAACAGAACAAGTAGGTAATATGTATCGCAGCGGAGCTGTGGTAACAGCAATAAAGGCAACGACCACACTCTGTATCAACACCTCTCTTCTATGAATGCGTCTCGTTCAGCTGTCATGAGTCTCGATATTGGTGGAGAACAACTGTTTTGTCAAACCCGCTGTAAGTGCTATATAGTTTACTCTACACCAATAGGTTGCTACTTGTACACATCCATATACTCAGAGCGACGATTACACACATCATTAGGCCACTGTCCTCAAATATCAAATATTAAACCGATGAAATTGTGGTAGTTAAAGTTTTGTAGATACTGTCACTGTTCCTGCCTAATGGATATCATCATCTGAACCCATATCGCTCAGCACTAGTTCATCGCCATCGTCTTCGTCATCACACTCGTTATCATGGTGATTAGCCGAGTTATCTGACTTGCTGCTATTGTTGGTGGCTGTATCCAGTCTAGTAATGAGAAAACTTGAACTTTGTATTTTCCCAAAATATAATCGCAGTACGAGTGCCGGGCTAGTAATTATCTGTTCACCATGATGCATACTTTTCTTGTGATCACTCTTACCATTAGCTGAGTAACCACAATAACCACAGTTGGATGTAATACACAGCCAACCTTGAACAATATCCTGATGCTGCTGCTGATATGGCTGGTTGATTGCTGAAGCAAGATGTGCGTTGCTGGTATGTTGATTAATGTTGGGACTGGCACTTGCATTGACTGCACTTTCTGGCAGAGCAGAGTTAGTAATTGACTTTTCATCAAATGCATGTTTCTGCTGTAAATGAGTGAGCAGACATTCCGGCACCAATCGACATTCGTAACACAGGAACACTCCAGTCGTTGTATGATAACCACAGCGAGCTCCATTCACATAAAACTCATCCACTTTTAAATAAAATCGGGTGAATTGTCTCCTCTTGCTATTTTGCTGCTGCTGCTGCTGCTGACTATTATCGTAGTCTTCATTGTTAGCTCGTTTATGATTCATTGATGCACCATGGAACTTTTGAATATGCATATAGGTCGCTTGAGCTGTTTTGCATGTCGCTTCACAATCTGGAACTGGACATTCCCATCGATCATCTAAAGATTGGCGGCTAAGGGTGTAACTGTTACTCTGTACATTAATCACAACTTCCAGTTTATGTTCGCGTCGATGTACACTGAGTAGTTTAGCTGTGTTGAAGAGCTGCCCGCAATTATGATATTCACATTTCCATTGTCGCCTCTGGTTGGATTCATCTGTAGACTCATTCTGACTAGTATCATCTCCATTCTCATCTTGTGTCTTCAATCCACTGTGGCTGTAGTCGAGTTTGTGCCGACTCACTCTGCTACTACTGGTCGTGATTTGGTCAATGCGAACAATAAGAAAGTAACAAGAGTTCGATTTGGTATACGCAAGACGCAAAGCGAGTGCCTGGACAGTAATTATCCGTTCACTTTGATGAGCATTTTTCCTGTGGTCTCTCTTAGTAGAAGCTGCGTAGCCACAATAGCCACAATCTGATGTAACGCATAACCAGCCTTGAGCAATATCCGGATGACGCTGCCGATATGGCCGGCTTCTCATCATATCCATGTCTTACTTATCCACAATAGCCACAATCTGATGTAACGCATAACCAGCCTTGAGCAATATCCGGATGACGCTGCCGATATGGCCGGCTAATTGCTGCCGCGAGATGTGTGTTACTAGTGTGTTGATTAATATTGGGATCAGCATTCGCATTTACTGCATTGTCTGGCAGAGCAGAGTTGTCAATCGATTTCTCATCATATCCATGTTTCTGTTGTAAATGTGTTAAAAGACATTCTGGCACCAATCGACATTCGTGACAAATGAACACTCCAATAGTATTATAGTAGCCGCAACGAACTCCATTTACATAAAAGTCATCCACATCAAGGAAATAATATTTGTAACGAGTAAACCGAACTGGCTGCTGTTGCTGTTCAATAGCGTTGCCATGATGTGCTCGTATATGACAACGTAAAGCATCAATGGTTTTGGACGTCATTTCACAATCCAAAATTGGGCATATCCATCTATCATTTAACGACTGTCGACCCAGAATGTAAGTCTTTCCATGTATATTTATCCAGGTTTGGAGTCTGTGCTCATGTTGATGTCTTTTCAGATCGCCAATAAGCTTGTATCTACAGTTGCATCCAGGGTATTCGCAGATGAAACGTCGCTGATTCTGGTCGGTGTCTTCATCATCGCCATCGTCGCTCTCAGATTTGATGTACTCTTCTTCGCTGTCATCTTCCGAGTCAGACTCGACTTTGGTGTCAATGTCTGAAGTGTGCTGCTCGAGTTTGATATCAGCTGTGGAGAGACTTGGCTCGAGCTTGACTTTCACGGCGACTGCTGCTGCTGCTGCTGCCGTTGCTGTTGTTGGCTCTGTCTTGATCTTCACAGTCGACATAACTGGCTGACTGGCTGGGTAGATCAACTGCTCTGTTCTGTTCTGTAGCTGTTAGTGGTAGTGGTCAATCTTCAGTCGAGTAGTTGAGAGCAGAGAGAGCAAACCAGTCACCTCGTTTCGTGTGACCAAACAAAACAAAACAAACGCGAATAAAGTCGATAACTCGACTTCACCCATTCACACTATTTCCAGTAATAAGCACGTTCATCGTTCAACTACATTCATGCACTGTGTGGTCAAATGAAGCAGTTTGTGCTCAACTGGAATTTCAATGGCAGTGAAGAAGCGGAGGTTCTGAGCATCTTTTTTTTTTTGAACAGTATCATCATCTAGATATATAACATTCATGCTCGAAGAATAAAAGTGTTGATACAATGCGTGGTCATTGTCTTTGTTACTGCTATCGCAACCGCACTTCGGTAGATATCACCTACATTCACTGTTGTTTGCCTGCCCGAATTTCAAATTAACCTCTTCCCAAACGAATTCGCCCAAATATTTTTTTCTCTTCCGGAACGAGCGTGCCGACATCACCAGTTTTACGGATCTTTACACGAAGCGATGGCAGTTGACAGAACTCTCTTGAAGAAGATCCTTACGCCACCAGCGAAGCCACACCACGATCCGTGGGCCAAGGCCGACGTCTGGCGCAATCACTCGTTCTTTGGCTTCCGCAACAACTTGAGAGGTATGTTCCCGGGTCTCGGTATTGCGACGGTTATTTTCACGGCTTACTGCGTTGGAGAGTATCTGTACGATAAGACACAGCATTCCGCGGACACAAAAGACAAGCACTAAGCTGAAGACAGACAGAGAAGACCCATTCTAGCTAACTAGTTAGCTGTTCTTGAGACTTTAATTCCAAAAAAGTTGAAATGTAAAAAAAAAAAACTGAATAGTAATAGTAGTAGTAGTAGTAGTAGTAGTAGTAGTAGTAGTAGTAGTAGTAGTAGTAGTTGTTGTTGTTGTTGTTGTTGTAATACTAATAATAGGAGAGCAGTGCAAGCGAGTTACGTTAAACGAAAAAAAGATAGTTAAGATGAGTTCTTGCCGAGAAACTGTTTGATAAAGTCGGTGGCGAGTCGAGCAGTAGTTACAGGATCGAGCTTAGCCAAGTTCTCCGCAGAGAGGGTAGCAGCCACAATGGATGCAGTCGATGTCGATTCATTTGTGTCTGAATCAGCCGGGAATGTGGCAGTAACTGGCGTTTGAATTGTTGGAGAGAGGGATGAAGCCAAATCACGACCATCGGTAGGTGTTGCCGATGGAATGCTCATGAATCGGTTATCGCGTCTTCCTGAAGTCTGTTGCGCTTGTGCTTGTGCTTGCTGCGCTTGCTGCTGTTGCTGTTGCAGCTGCTGAAGACGTACAGTTTCCATGTATGGTGTGGTATCAATGGCTGACGCTGGCAACTTTGATACTCGCAGCAAAACATGAGCAAACAATGCAGCAACTCTATTGCGATCACCATATCCCTTCTGACACACCATTTGCAAGAAGGCCATAGTGTACATGAAGACATTCATACAGTGATGTGGAATGGTGTCTGCCTGGTTCAGCAAGTGGGCATCGGCTGCGCTCACAGCCGTCGGGCCAGACACCGACAGCAGACAGCCAGCCAATTGCTCGCGTGGAATGAGAGGCTGCGGCAAGAAGGCAAAGAACCGAACGAGAGTTTCAGCTGCTGATAGCATGGCTGTTGTAGAGTCAAACCCTGCGCTGGCGCATTGTGGAGAGATATCAGCGCCAGTATCGAGACACTCTCGAATGACTTGGACGCAGGCAGGATCGCCACGAGATGCGAACAGTTGCGGGAGTGCAATCACTGTCTCAATTGAGTGCGTGTCCGATGTCGTCTCAGCGCCGGTTGCTGTCATCGTCGGTGGTACGGCTGCGGTTGACTCTGCTGCTGGTGACTCGTTGAATTTATTCATTTGTTGCATGATAAAGTCGGTGAGTTTCCACAGTTCAACAGGCAATGATCGATGATGAACAGACTGCTTGGCCATTTTCAACACACTCACTTCAGTCTCTCTGACAGGTGTTTGGTTACTCGTTAGTACATCCAATGGCAATCCAAAGCATGATTTCTCAAGCTGGCCATTGACTGGAATGAAGAGCTGACTGCCTCTGCGAATATGCACAATGAGCGTTGTGTTTAATCCATTTGGCTCCATCATGTCAAACACTGTCGATTCTGCCATGTTAACGATGCGGGGATCCACCAGTGTAGTGATTGAAAGATCAACTGAGGCACCAGGCATCAATGTGCCAACCGAGGGGACAGCCCATGTTTGAAGTGCTGTGTTGTTTCCATTTTGACTCATTTGAGACACTGCAAAGCGAAGCGGAACAAACCCAGTGTTTTGAAGAGTAACTGCCTTCGATACAAACTCACCAATTCGAACAGTGCCCAAGTCAACGTCGCGACTGCCGCTAGCATCTTTAACAACCAAAACTGCAGCTGGAACACATGTGCTTTCAAGACGGTCAAATTCACGCACCAATGCATCATGAGTCTCGGTATACTTTTGCTTGTTGAAGCATTTCACGTTAACATCGAATACAGCTGCAACTGGCTTGTGATCGCTCAGCGAATACGATGAAGTTGGAGAATAATAGCTACGCAGTGAGACCATTTCATCAATCTTCTCGCTGGTTGGCACAATGCCAGTTGACGGAGCTTCTATGCTTGAAGGCTGACGAGTCCACCACAGCACTCTATCGCACCAAGACGGAACTCTCTTCTCATCCAGCGCATGACTGCCAATCTCATACTTGAATGTGGGCGGGAATCGAATCTCACCCTCACGGAAGTCAGCAAATGCCTGGCCTTCCTTTTGCACTGTGCGCAGCTGATCGTGTTCAAGCAATACGTCATATTGGCCACCCAGCAATGTCATACGCACTCGTTCATCAGTCAATGGAACACGATAGTTGAGATCGCCAATCCAAAGCACTGCATCGGCTTCAAAGATGGTAGAAGCTCGAGTTACGCTTGGGTCGATCGATGCTTGAGAGCTTGCATTTGCGCTACGTTTTGAGACAACTGCTGTTGCAGATGGCACTGGAAACTCGATGCCTCGCAGTAGGCTGGCAAACGGATCAGACGAGAGATGATAAATGCTGGTTGCACGGGCATATTGATGAGGAGAACTGAACCGAGTACGCTCGACTGTGGCTGCTTTAATCTCGCTGCTAATATCTCGTTTTGGCTCAATTTCTGGCGCTTTAATGAGAGTATCGCCTTCTCGAGAGTAGGTTTCTTCGGGTGTGGCTTGAGATGGCTCTGTAGCTGGAGAGGAAGCGAGAGGAGGAGGAGGAGGAGGAGGAGGAGGCTGTTCAGTCTTTGGCGTTGGTTGTATGTTGACAGTGTCATTTTGTTGATATCTATCATTAAATGTCATTCTTCTGCAGATATCCATGTAATCCTGATTGCGTCTCTCAATCTGTGTGACGTCGTGGGCCAAATGTGAGTTGACAAAACACATTGTTGTAAACTGATACATCAGCCGAATTGCCACTCCGCCCTTGTTGCCCATAATGCCCATAATGCCAGTGCCAACAGAATCCACCCGAATGTCATGAATATCATCAGCAATTTCGAGCCGAGCATAAACGAGAACAAGCATGCCAATGAGCTGTTTAGATGCCACTTTGCGATATTGTGGATGCTGCGGAAGAGATGATGAGTTGATTGCAAGTTCAATTGCACGTGACCACTCTTGTTCTTTGGTTGAATCGAGAACCAGATAGGCTTCTTTGGACAAGTCGACCTCCTGCAAACCAACAACGTACAAATCGGTGTGAATCTGGTCAGTTGGTGCAATTGATGGAGAGACTGGCTCGCTTGTTGGCGGTGGCACAGGACGTGGGCGAAGCCAAGTACGCAACGACTCAGTGGCTGGTCGACCGTTGACATTCCAAGTGCCAGCAACGATGCGTAATGAACCACTCTCAATAAACTCTGCTGAAGAGCGTAAATGTAGCTCGCGCAGAATGAATGCATCTCGTACATCGCGACTCAATGCGATATCATCGCTGGCTGAATCACGGCCCATTGCACCGGTTGGATCAGCCGCCAAATCAAACAGATCTGTGACAGGAGTTGCCATTGGCCGATTGGTGTTCAATTCGCCCAGATCATCCAAATCAATATCAAATATACTCTTGCCATGCAGTCGGGTGATAATAGAGTCGAGTGAGTTTCGTATTGGATTGACTGCCACTGGTGCTGCTGGTGGTGTTACCGCTACTGCGGAAGGAGACCCGGGAGACTCTACTGCTACTGGTGAGACTTCTGTTCTGTAATAGCTGAGCCATGAATGAGTTGGGCCAAGTGCATCAAAGATGGCATCGCACTGAGCAGCCTGTATATGAACTCGCAAGATTTGAATAAACTTTTGCAGGTCAGCCATTGACTCAAACGAAAGCGTCATTTCTGCGGCATCTGTATGAATCCGAAGAACAAAGTCGGCCAGTTTTGAGAGCTGCTCGGCAATGTCTGTACCAGTACCAACAGACCTTGAAGGTGACTGCTGTTGTTGTTTCTGTTGCTGTTGCTGTTGCTGCTGTTGCTGTTGCTTCAACTGTGGAGATGCTGGAGTAACTGTGATGCCGCTAAGCGACTGAGCAATCGATGGCACTTCAGATGCATTGCTAGTGATGCTGGTCCCCAACTCGTCTGACATGGCTTCGATTAATGCACTTTCGGAAGGAGCCACTATCGGTGAAGTTGTCCTCGTCTGTACAATGTTAAATGAAGTTGAGCTCGTGATTGGCAGCACACTTTGGACAATTGTAGACCGCTCG
Source organism: Ramicandelaber brevisporus (assembly GCA_025201865.1). Taxonomy (NCBI): domain Eukaryota; kingdom Fungi; phylum Kickxellomycota; order Ramicandelaberales; family Ramicandelaberaceae; genus Ramicandelaber; species Ramicandelaber brevisporus. The sequence continues at coordinate 29,132 of MU602764.1, read as the reverse complement.
TGACTGCTACTCAAAAAGAATACTGCTGTCTCAGGCACATCGTGAGCAAGAGATGGCGCTGTTACGATGGCTGCTAGCCCTGGAAGAAGAGCACCACTGGCACCATGCTGTTGCTGCTGTTGCTGTTGCTGTTGCTGTTGCTGAGGTGAAGAAGATGAATCGATACTAATGTGGAGACATGGGATTGACATTACACAGCATTCGCCGCTGTTTGGTCGCAAGAGCCGCTGCACAATTCCACGGTTTCGTCGAGCCAGCGGCGTGTCTGCTGGCTGGCCGGATGTAGCAGCAGACTTGATGGCACTGGGACGCGTCGCTATTGCGCCAGAGGAGAGACCAAGGATCGGCGAGGTTGCAAGAGCTGCCATAGTCGTGGCGGCCGTGGCTGAGCCAAGACTGGTGCTACTCAGCGAGGTGGCAGCTACCGTAGCTGTGCTATCTGCAATCGGCCCGTTGACGGGTGATAGGGCAATGTATGCAGGCTTCATCATCAAGGCGTCTATGAAAAAGTAGTATTGAGAAAGAGGAAGGGGTAAGCGTGTTTTGGCTCCACGAATCCACTCTTGCTTGCAAATTCACGCAAAACACAACTACAAAGAAAGCAAAGAAAGCAAAGACCGTCGACGGGAGTGTGTGATGCACAAGATGACGGTATCAGACACGAACCAATACGATGACCGTTCACTGCGTCTAATTGCTGGCTGCGTTCCTTGGAACCCGGCTACTAATCTCGTCTTGTTGGTTACGGCTCGCAAAAAGCCAAACGAATGGATTATTCCGAAAGGCGGGTGCGAACGTGGCGAATCCTTGGAAGAAGCAGCTCTGCGTGAAACCTGGGAGGAGGCTGGCGTTAAAGGCAGTGTGGTGGAAAAGCTTGGGTCATGGCTGCACGAGAAGCCTGGCCGTGGCATTTACCATGTCTACCTAATGAAGGTTTCTGAGGAGCTGGCAGAGTATCCGGAAAAGGTATATCGAAGAAGAAAATGGGTGCCATTGGAAGAAGCGATAAAGACATGTAAGAGAGCGCCAATGGTCAGTGCATTAATGGTTCATCAAATTAAACAGCAACAGCAGCAGCAACAGCAACAGCAGCAGCAGCAGCAGCAGCAGAATAGTAATAATAACAACAGACATAACGAGCTCTAAATAAAATATTATATATAAAAATGAAGAAAAGATAGATTGTGCAATAGGAAAGAATACGTATTTAAAAACAGTTAACAAGGAGAACGAAGAAGGAAGGATCGAACGAGGGGAGGGGAGACGTAGTGAGGTTGATTTCTATTTACTGACCAGCAGTTGCAGCTGCAGAAGTTGGCGCAGTTGCAGTTATTGTCATTGAAGAGGAGGAAGAGGAAGAGGCTGAAGTTGCAGTTGCAGTAGCAGCAGTGGTTGCAGAGTTGGTGGCATTTGCTCGCAGCACTTCTTGGAATAGGATCTGAGCAGCTGGCACCTGAGAACAGTGAGTTGCAAAGTTCTGAACCTCATAAAAGTAGTCTCGTAGCTGAATAACATTGTCTCTAACCAAAGCATGCACAAATTTGCATACAATACTCACATTTCGTTCATTGACATTGACATTGACACTGCCAATTGGTGACGTGGCTGATAAGATAGAAGCTGATGCAGGAGTTGGCGTAGGTTTCATTGCCCACGACATTGATCGAGCCAAAAATGTTCCAATAAAGCCGTCTGGCAATGAGAAGCGGAGCGCAAGACTATGCACAATGTCAAACAGCGACACTGATATTGGCACATTCAACAATGCCATTACAAACGGAATCCACTTTGGCGATTTTTGGGGAATACTCTGAAGAATAGTTAATGCCAACTGCGGGTTGTGATGGCAGACTCCTGCAAAATCAGCTGGCATGAATCCAACCGCATCAATCATGAATGGAATCGCAGATGTGCTTTGGTTTATTCTCTCCACATCATCATATGAAACTGGTCCTTCTGCTGCTTGGAATAGTACAATCTCCAATCCCTCTGGAATTGCTGTGAGTGGTGCTGCTGCTGCTGCTGTCGCTGGTACTACTACGGATAATTGTGACATTGGCGGAAGAGCCACCACTGGTGATAATGGTTGATCGACCGGATAGAATGTATACTGTATCGGCCAGTGAATCGGCGGTGGCAAATATTTGCGTGCTGCATGCAATTCGTCCTCCAATGTTTCAAGTGCAAAGTGATTAGCCTTCAAATTCTGGGCTGCAGCAACCGTCATCTCCATCAATCTGAGTCTTTTTGCATCACCTCTCAGTATAACCGCCAGCACTACTAATAAACTCTCGATGCCATCAAGTACTGGCTTTGATACTTGCAAGATAACAGATGCATGATGAGTTTGCTCTAGAGTAAATGCAGATTGGTAGCTACGGATCGCATCCCATTGCTGAACAAGAGAGTGTGCAACCGATGCCGCTTCAATGAACACTGCCAGAAACGGATGGCGCATGCCAGATACAATCTTCTCTGGAATTCCAGGCGTACTCACATATGTGTCGTTAATCAAAGCCACAATCAGTAGCATCTCGGGCAATGTGCAGTTTACTGATGTGCTCACCAGTGCTCGCTGCTGTGCTGCCGCTGCCGCCGCTGCTGCTGCTGGTGCCAGTCCAAGCGCATGTCCGGGCTTGTTACTAGAAGCTTGCAACATTGTCACTAAGCTCTCCAATCTCTGCAATGTGTTATTGAGCGTATCGATCATCAATTGCGACAGCACAAGGTTGATGTCGAAGCGTTCCGAGAGCGATGGAATCATGTTTTGGCTGCGGTACACGTGGCTCAAGCTGCCGAGCGTTTGCGGAGCTGTGCCTGTGCGAGTGTTTGGTTGAAGCTGATTGCGGGCTGCCGAGCGAACCCATGTGAGAGCCTGTTGCTCGCGCGAAGCACCACCACCGCCGCTAACACCACCAACTGCCGCTGCTGCCGCTGCCGCTGCTGCTGTGCCGATCGGTGCAACGAAGCTTGCCATTGTTTTAAGCTGATTCTGGTTTGTGCGCAGTTTGCGGAATGTGCAACGAAGCAAGTGTCCTTTCTCACAAAAATTGCGAGTGGCCAATAATTTGGGCAAATCCATCACACGACGCGGGTAACTCACTCACTCGCTTGCTCATTCATTCATTTACTCACGAAATCAGAGCTGATAAAAGCCGTCTCATTAAAAGTGCCGATTATCCACTTCCCCACCCACCCAAATACCCTCAAAACGGAATGCACCTTTCTCTTAAAGATGACTAACATGCTTGATAAGCCATGCACCGCGGCCACCCGTCAACCCCTCCTTCTATTGCCCCAATTAGTCGTTTTTACCTAACACGGTAAAAATCACTCTCTACGTATGTACTGCCATTGTACAATGACAAAGAAAAAACATAAACTCGGATGCCACCAAATGGTGAGATTTTATTGGCATTGCACATTCAACCCTTCTCAAAAGTCCATCAGCGACCTATTGTTCTCTCTTTTTCACGTTACCCCAGACGACGACGAAGCCACCTTTACACTCTGGCTCACAGCAATATACAGACGAAACCATGTGCAAAATAGACTGGGGTGGGGAGGAGACGGGAACTGACGATTTGGCCGTCAGCGCTAATACGCCATGCAGGGCGAATCAGCCAGCGAGAGTGGTAGCGAGGTGCATATCACGAGTGCAAGTCCGATCAGTAGTATAAAATGACTGCCAGGTTCAAGTGCGGCATGGTACTATTGCGTGCACCGCATATCCATCCTACTTAGCATATCTCTCACAGCAACATAACCTGGCCGCTTCTTCTCTGACCATGACAAAAAATCAAACCAGGTCTGGAAACCACTTTCATACCCGGCTCTACCTGTATGTTTTTTTTAATATTTTTTTCAGTATTGCATTTAATTGGTGTTTACACACAATCCCTATCATCTGCAGGCACTCACTGACATCATACATCCATTTTGTTGTGTTTACTTTGTCTTTCAACGCAAAAACAACAACAACAGCCATGCAACAGAGACTCTAACAAACTATGTTCGCTTCAGCACATCTGGTGATTTCTTGATTGTGTGCGATAAGATGACCTTCAATCCATTGTTGGAAACTGATGACAGCAGCTCTCAGGATTCACTATTGGCACATTCTAGCAGAACCACAAAGCCATACGATTCTCTACGTCGTCAGCTTTGTGCCTATGGGTTTGTTGCCATTGAGTTCAATTCCTTTCCCAACTGCGAGGTCCCTGCTGACTGGCTGCCGCTCAGCAAACGCACTGCTCGCATCTGGTGTCATCCACATTTTTACCGCGGTGCATCAGACTGGTCCAAAGTGCCACGCAAGAAGTCACCTCAACAGCAGCGGCCTCGTCGAGCACAGCCATGTACATCTGGTAATGGCGTTGGTTCAGCTTCTACGGTGGTACCGGTGAAGAAGCCAATCAGCCGAAAGAATATGGGCATCAAGCAAACCAAAGTGTCGATTCTGGATATTAACAGCAATGATGGTGGCAAGACCAAGATAAAGTACTCAACAGCAGCCAAGTGGATCAATATGGAACGACCATCAAACGAGGCTACTTTGGATTCACCCGATAACGATACAAGTGGTTCAGTTGATTCGTCTTGGCAAGATGCAGTTTTCAAGGCACTCAGTGAGCCGTACAGCTCTCCATCAACTGTATCAAGTTGTAGCACCAGGGCTGACTCTACATTATTGCAGTGCACGCAATCGGGGACACTGTCAAATGTTTCGCCCCTTTCATTGCACTCCGCTCTCCCTCTCTCATCGCAGATATTGGCACAACCATTGTTAACAATTCCATCGATGCCAGTTCCTCAGTGTTTTCCTGTGGATTGGTCGAACCCGCTGACAACCCTTCTGCCACCTCTACCAGCTCCACTTCCACGTGAGACACAGATATCAATTCCACTGGTGCCGCTTCCACCGTACCCGCTAACACACTTCCCAGTGGCTCCTCCATCACTCTGCTCGTTCAATAATGTCCCAATCGCTCCAGATACAAGCATGCCGTCATTGCTCGCAGCTCCTCTACGGATAGAAGGCTTGAATACCACCGCTGCACTGTCACACTCAGGGCAGGCAGCTACTACAAATGCAGCAATAGCTACTTCTAGTCTACTGGCTTTCACAGATGTTGGTCGAATCCATCTCTCGCCTTTCTCGTAATATCATTCTTTGCCTGCTTTTTACTTTTATTTGATTTTACTTCCCTCATGAACATTTTTATTAAGATATAATGACCTTTAACCTTGATGGTGCTTATAACTTCGATTTGTCCAAACATATTGTTTGAAGGCTCCACAGTTTGACATCAGCTTGGTTTGAGCAAAACCACTAACTATTCGGTTTGACGATTTAAATAGTTATGCCTCCTATGACAAATGGCTACTACCTGGCTCCTTATTCAAGCTGTTGAGGATAGTGGAGCTGGTGGAGTTGGTGGAGTTGGTAGTTGATGCAGATGTACTCGGAAAGCATCTCCTGCATACAGTAAGATTACAGCTTAGACATCGCTTTTTGTTTAGAAACAGACTTATCTAAACAGTTTTGGTAAACGACCAGCATTCCTCCCAATGTACGACGGTCCGGCTGTTCGCTTTGCTGATGCTTCTTTCTTTCTTTTTCTTCCCTCCGTTTTGAGAGTGAATTTTCCTCGCGGACAGGCAGGCGGAGTGTGTGAGTGAGTGAGTGTGTCGTGTGTCGTGTATGTGTGTGTGAGCAGCCTCTTTCCAGCTCATCGCGAAGAGCGTTTGCATCCTTTTCACTCACTCTCCAGTTTCCAGCAGCATACTCTCTCGTCCACTCCACAGATCGCTTTTGTTCTTCCCAACTAGAGTGATTCCCCCTAGTCGAGAGCAGCAGCAGTAGCAGCAGAAGACAGCAGACGGCATCTTCTACAGCACAGGGTTTTCTTTTTCTTACAGACAGCAACCAGACAGCAGCCAGACAGCAACAGCCGGCAGCAGAGATGTACGGATCCAATCGCACTGGTTCATACAGCCAGAGAGGCGGCAAGTTTAACAGAGGTGGTGGTGGCCGAGGAGGTCGATATGACAGTGCAAGTTCTAAAGGCACTCATCCCACAGTTCCAGCAGTGGTTGACTTGCTTGCTTTGGGAGCAGGTTCAACAGTCGCACAGATCCCTTCGGGTGGAGCGGGTCGTTCTCGTCATTCAGCAGCCACTTCATCCAGCATTGGTCGCTCAGGTGGAGGCAGTGCTGGTGCAGGAGGCAGCAGTGGTGGAGGTGGTGGCAGTGGCGGTGGCGGTGGTGGATTGTCAACCTTTGTTCCAGTTAATTTGCCAAGTCAGCGCATTCATGAGATTAGCGCAGCGGTTGCTGCATCAGTTGATGGCTCTGATGAGGCTGCTGCTCACGTGAACACTTCTGTCACAGGCAGCAGCAGCACTAGCAGCAGCGGCAATAAACCAGTTGTGCTACAGAGTGTATCTGGAATGAAATTAGGTATTATGCCAAAGGCAAATGGTGGATTGGGCAGTCTGTCGAATATGCATGGATCTGCCAGTCAGTCATCGGCTGCATCAAACCCACAGTCATCCACAGTGAGTACCAATGCCACGGCTCCTCGTAAAGCATGGGCTGCAATCGCTCAAGGTGCAGTTACTCCAGCTGTCAACACGCCTGCTACAACCAAAGCGACAACAACAACTGCATCAGCTTTAGTCTCATCTGTGTCCGACTTGTCTATTTCTACACAGCCAGCTTCCACTGTATCAACTAATGCTAGTCGCGGTCCTGGAGTTCGACGTGAATCAGTTAGCTCATTGATTGGGCCAATGTCACCATGGGACGAATCATCTGATGAAGACACGCCTGCTCGTCGATCTGCATTGACTTTCACTGATGGGATTGTGGCTCAGCCAAAGGATAATCAAATGAAGCTACCACAGCAACAAACTTTAGACGAAATGCCATCTGCTCAAGAACCAGCAAATGTAACAAACAAGACTGGTAGCATGGTTGACGATGATGCATTCGTGCAGCAGCAGCACCAGAATCAGAATGAACGTTACAAGGGTGCCAATAGATGGGCTCGCGATAGCAATCAGCAACAGCAACAACAGCAACAGCAGCGACGTGATCAGTATTCTCGAGATGACAGTCAGAGAAGAGGCAATACCAGTCGTATTGACGGACAATGGAAGCCACAGCGTGATGGATATGAGCGATCGGATCGTCAGCAGAATAACCAGCGTGGATATCGCGATCGGTCAATGCAGAGAGACCAACCAGCTAGCACCACCCAGGAATCACAGACCACTGCAACAGCACCAGCTGAGAATTCAACGGAAGCGGCAGCAACCACATCACCTCAATCGACGCAGCCAACTCAATCGACTACATCTGCTGGTGAAGAGCGTCCTCGTCGTAGACAGTATGATGGTTCAAATCAGAATCAGCAATATCAACAGAACAGACAGCAGCGAACATATCAGCAACGCAATCAGAGAACAGGCTCATCTGAACAGCCAGCTTCAAACTCTGTCGAACAATCTGGTCAGCCGCAGCAGCAACAACAACAGCAGCAATCATATGGACAAAGAGAGCGTCGTGAGCGTTCAGATAGACGCGAATGGACACCACGAGATGCCACTGCGTCAAATGCACCGTCGAATGATTCAGTCAAGGCAGATACTCGGACACCCAGCAATGAGCTTGATTGGAGTCAACTTCGTAAACCACGCGAGTCCCGTGAGCCTCCGCCTGTTTCTGAACCAACCACAAAGAAGACTGTTCCTGAAGCTTCGGCTGGTACTGCATTGACTGATGACACAACTGCAACAACTGTGGCTACAGCTACAGCTACAGCCGAGACTGCGACTGCTAACACCAATAATGAGCGACAGACCCGTACAACTGGATACAGACGCACTAATAACAACAATAACAATGAACGAGGCGAGCGGACTGAACGAACCGAGCGAAGTGAGCGAGGTGAACGCCGCCACAACAGCAATCAGCAGAGCAGAAAATATGACACTGCAACTGATGGCAATGCACAGTCAGCTGAGAAGGGCGATGGTGTATCTAATGCGAATGAGAACAGAGACAAATCACGTACTCGTCAGCATAATACTCAGCGACAGCGGAAGGATGAAGGCGGTGATCAGCAGCAACAGCAACAACAGCAACAGCAACAGAAGCAGGTTAAACCAAGATATGATGAAGCCAAAGTTAAAGAAATTCTCACAATGAACTGGAGAGCGCGTCCACCTCCATCAGCAACAACAACTACTGTGGCGACGAAAAAGACCGACACTGAGTCAGCTGCAGTTGATCCATCCACAACAGCAAATCAGCCTGAACTACAGCAGACTAGTAACACCGCTATTCCATCTGAGTCTGCTGCCCAGCAAGACTCAGCAGACTCTCATGTGCGCGCAGTTTCGACAGATACAGTCATAACCGCCAATGATGACGCAGCATCCAGTTACTCTACTCTTGCCAATGAGATTTACAACCAGCAGCATGAACTGTCTGATGAAGTTGGTCAACTCACTGGAAAACAAACCGCCCGAGCAACAAATGATGCATCAGTTCACCCGCAGGTGATTGATACTGCACAGCCAACTGCCTCTGATATTAAGAGTGTACATGGTGGTGGTGGTGGTGATGGTGGTGGCAGCGGTGGCGGGGAAAGCTTCACGAGTGATTCTGACAAGAGTATTTTGTCGCTGACGGCACCAACGGTATCAATTCCAGCCAGTGGACAGCAGATGGTTTATCAGCAGCAACCAATCCCAATTCAGTCGCTGATTCCAGTCACAGCCGCTGCATATCCGCCAGGAATGTATACAATGTATGGAGGAATGTCACCTCAAATTACTCCGTTTAACCATCAGTTCATCATGGATCCAAACCAGCCCCACAGCATGGCTCCTATTAATCTGTGGCATCAACAGCAGCACCAGCAAGCCCAACAGCATCAGTTTATGCCCCAGAACGACCCCAGCAGCCCAGTTGCCACTGCATTGATCCCGCAGGCATACATTATGAACGGCATTCAGGGCAATGAACAGATGGCTCAGCAGTTCCATCAAGCTCAGCACCAACAAATGCAATACACTGCTGCTTACTCCACTCAGCTGCATCCTCAATTGACTCCTATGCAACGTCAACAGCAGCAGCAGCAGCAACAGCAACAGCAACAACAAACACAGCAGCTTCATCACCAACAGCAACTGCAGCATCACGGTGGATTTGCTCCTCACCAGGCCCGCAATATTCAACAACAGCAGCAGCAGCAACAGCAGCAACCACAGCCGTCGCATTATCAGACGCAAGCCTTCGCTTCGCAGTATGTTACTCACTCTCAACAGGCATCGATTGGTGTATCATCTTCCGCCGCACCGGTTGTCACAATGCCCATGGCTATGCCTATTGGAATGCCACCGTATCAGCAACTTCAGATTGCAGCAGCTGTTGCTTCCAACAATCTGCCTTATGCTGGAATGACATCTGCTCCTCCTCCTCCGTCCTCCGCTTCGTCCATCTCGCAGTCTGGCGGTCTTGTTCAGAACACTGCTGATTCTCAGTTCCAGCGTCGTCCACATCAGCAGCAGCA
>MU602763.1:18144-32566 GCA_025201865.1 Ramicandelaber brevisporus | reverse complement strand
AAATAAAAACTAACTTACTGACGACGAGAGTATGCCATCAATGTTGGCTTAGTTGGCAAAACAATCATCGAATCAAACGATGGCTGTGGGAAGCCATGCTTGGTCAGCGAGAAATCAAACTCACGCACCAGCGTTGCCACAATAGTCTTGATCTGCACATATGCAAACTGCTCACCAATGCAGCGATGACGGCCGGCACCGAATGGCAGGTATGGAGAGCGGGCCGACGAGTTTGGCACGACACCCCAGCCGTAATCAACACCAGAGCCATCGTCAACGTTGACAGAGTTGGGCTCGGCAGCGACGGCAGTGTTGAGGCCAGCAGTGGAGCCCATCCAGCGGAATGGATCAAACTTGTCAGCGTCCTTGTAGATGGTTGCGTCAGATTGGGTGATGTACGGGCTAGACATGACGTAGTTGCCGACGGGGACAACGTAATCGGTGCCGGGGAACTGGATTGGCTGGGTAACCTTGCGCAGAATCTCAATGATTGGCGGGTGCATGCGCAGAGTCTCGCGGACAACGCTGTCAAGAAGCGGCATGTTGCGGGTGTTGTCAAAGGTCAGCTCAACATTCTTGTAGTCGTCGCCCAGAATCTGGCGCTGCTCCTCGCGCAGTTGCTCTTGCAGCTTCTGGTTGTTGGCCAGGTTGTACAGCAGCCAGGTGGTGGTGGTGGAGCTAGTGTGCTGACCAGCCATCAGGATGGCAATCATCAGGTGAGCAATCTCATGGTCAGCCATTGGGGTGCCGTCCTTGTATGTGGATTGCATCAGAGTAGACACGACATCAGCAGTCTCCACATCGCCCTTGGCGCGGCGCTCGTTGATAATGCCCAGGAACAGGTTGCGCATGTTGACATGAGCACTATCACGCTTGTAGTACGATGGGAGTGGGAGCCATTCGAACAAAAAGTTGATGGGCTGGAAACCACCATCCAAATCATGGTACAGGTCGGCGACGCGCTCATCAAGCAGATTGCGCACCTCTTCGCCTTGCAGAGTGCGCGACGCAGTCATGATAATCAGCTCAGCCATGGCCTGGAAGATGTCGATCTCGCCCGACTTGGCAGTCCAGCGCTTGACGTAGTTGACAGTCTCCTCAACAATCATGGGCACGTACGAGCGGAACGCATCGTGAGTCAATGCATTCTTGACGAAGCGCTTCTGGTCCATCAGCTTGTGGTTGGGCACATCGTACACAACGTCCTTGCCGAAGACAGGCACGGTCAAACTGCGGTAAGCCTCCTCGGCGTTGACATGAGACAGCTTGGAGTTGAGAACAAAGTTGTTGCCATCGACGCCCAGGCATGCAGTCATTTTGCGGCCAAACATCAAAAACGTGTAGCAGTCGCCGTACTTTTCACGGTTCTCGCGGAAGAACTCAATGGGGCGAGTGCCGAAGCTAACCATGGAGCCAAAGAACGGGAGCAGGTAAGGGACCATTGGGGGCTGGGACGGGTCGCGTGGCAGCAGGCGCTGCTCAATCTGCGCCCAGAGGAGAGCAGAGATGATAAGGACGGCAACGCTGAGTCCGGAGTAGTAGAGCGGCGCAGACAGGAACTCAGCCAGCAGTGGCTGGGCAGATTGCTGCAGCCGTGCAAGAAGAACACCAAGCACAGCCATTGTCGATATCAATGGACGAGAGCAGTTAGCTAGCTAGTTGGCTGGGAAGGGAGGAAGAGAGAGTGTAGTTAGCTGAGGGCGAGGGCACGGGCAAGAACGAGGGGGCGGAGGCGAGATTAAAAGAAGTAAAGGAGGAATGAGGAGGCTGCCTGCTAGATCTGCAAACTTTCAGGCTTTCAGTTAGCTTTCGATAGTGTGTGTGTGTGTGTGTGTGTGGCCACGGGAAGCGGTGGTACGATGCTATTTATCAACTGTCCTGAAATTTCGCAAAACAGTATGAAAAAAACTTTGCTGGCATACAGACACACAGAGATAGATAGAGAGAGTGTGTGTATACGTGCGCGGACGCGGCAGCGGAAGAATAAATGGCGGTCTTTTCATCCGGAAGGGTTGGCTGCTATCCAATTGCGAGAGCCATGAGAGTGCGACAAGAGCGAGTCGTGACTGCCAGGGATAGTTCTGCCGGCATACGGGGGCATACCACAAAGCGGCAATCGTGACCGCCATCTCCACAACGATTCAATTTAGGCGGCTCACTCACTCTTCTTGACTGGTTCACATTCATCCAACCTAATGCATGCACGTCATACCACCACGCCACCTCACTGATTCCAGTTGAAAATAAAAAAAACAACAAGAGCAATGGGAAAAGAGGGGAAGAAATGACATTAAAAAATAGAAAAAAGTAAACGAGGGAAGGTAAGTTTGTTTTGGCTTTTGTTTTGGTTTTGGTTGTATTTTTTTTGCTTTGTTTATGTTGTTATGCTTTTTAAGCAGACTCATTGTCGAGCTTGGCAAAGTTCTCAATGCTCTTTGCCAGAGCGTCCATCTCGGCATTGAAGGCGGCAATCTTGTCAGCGTGCTGCTTGCGAGTATCCTCGTTAAACTTGGTCTCATAACCAGCAATCTCAGTCTTGGCGATGACATCGTCGCGCTGCTTCTTGGCCAGCTCGACCTTGCTCTGCAGCTTCTTGATCTCGGCGCTGACATCAACGACGCCTTGGACAAGCAGGAAAGTGTCGAACTCCTCGCTGGCAGAAGTCAAAGCACAGCCCTTTGGCGACCACTGGCTGTCGGCAGATGGAGAGATGGCCTGAACACTTCTGCAGCCCTTGATCAGAGCGGCAATACCGTCAGCCTGCTCGGAAATCAAGCTGAATGAGGCAACGTCCTTGCAGCGGAAGAACACCTGAGCACCGGTGACAATGTTGTACGAGGCGCAGCTGGAACGGATGGCCTGGACGGCAGCGAACAGCTTGGCGAACTGGCGTTCAACGTCAGTGTTCTCGAGCGAGCGGTCATAGGTTGGGAACGGTGCCAGCGAGATGGAGCGGATGGGCTTGGCGCCTGGCTCGGTGATTGGACGCTGTGGGATGCGGTGCCACAGCTCCTCAGTCAAGTATGGCATGAATGGAGCCAAGAGCAGCAAACCACCCTCGAGACAGGTGTAGAGGGTGTCCATGGCAGAGCGACGGCGGGTCTCGTACTCTGCAACCTGGGCCTCGGTGGCATCGGCTGGGACAGGGCGGTCGAGTGGCTTGATGTACTCAATGTAGACATCGCACAGCTCATACAGCCAGAAGTTGTAGATGGCCGTCGTGGCATCCGAGAACTCCATGTTCTCAATGGACTTGTTGGTGGCATCAACGGCGGCGTTGAGGCGGTGCAGAATCCACTTGTCGGCAAGGCTCTCGTTGCCAGTCAGAGTTGGATGAGAGCGAGAGCGTGGAATAAAGTCAGCACCCAGCTTCATCAGTGCAAACTTGGTGGCGTTCCAAATCTTGTTGCAGAACTTGCGGTAGCCTTCAATGCGGAACACCTCGAGATTGATGCTGCGAGCGGCAGTCGGGAACGTGCACAGGGCAAAGCGCAGTGCATCGGTACCGCACTCTGGGATGCCCTTTGGATAGTCCTTCTTCTGGCCCTCCTTGGCCTTCTTGACCTCGCGGTCGTCGAGGTTTCCTTCCAACAGCTGCTGGAAGAGAGAGTCAAGAGTGGCGCCTTCAATGACGTCAATTGGGTCCAGAACGTTGCCGAGCGACTTGGACATCTTGCGGCCGTAGGCATCACGAATCATGGCATGGCAGTACACTCTCTTGAATGGAACCTGGCCGGTAAGCTTGATGCCGAGCATGACCATACGAGCGACCCAGAAGAACAGGATATCCCAGCCAGTCTCGAGCACCTGGTTTGGATAGAAGTTGGCCATGTCTGGCGTCTCACGCGGCCAGCCAAAGATGGCGAACGGCCAGAGACCCGATGAGAACCAGGTGTCAAGCGCATCTGGATCCTGCTCAAGAGAGATGGTCTTGCCTGGGTGGCGGGCTTGAGCGCGCTGCAGAGCCTCCTCCTCGGAGCGAGCAATGACCCAGTCGTTGCCATTGGCAGAGTCGCCACGGACACCATCGACGGTGACCAGGTAGGCTGGCACACGGTGGCCCCACCAGAGCTGACGGGAAACACACCATGGCTGGATGTTGCGCAGCCACAAGAACCACTCCTTCTCGGACATCTTTGGCACAATCTCGAGGTCACCATCCTCAACAGCCTTGCATGCAGCCTCAGCCATGGCCTTGCAGTCAATGTACCACTGTGGAATCATGTATGGCTCAATGACATCACCGCTCTTGCTGCAGGTTGGGATAATCATTGGGTTGGACTCGGTCTTGACGTAGAGACCCTTGGCCGTCAAGTCTTCAATGATCTGCTTGCGGACGTGGAAGCGCTTCATGCCGGCGTATGGACCAGTGCTCTTGTTCATAGTGCCATCCTTGTTCAAGATGTTGATGAGCTGCAGGCCGTGGCGCTTGCCGGTCTCGTAATCGTTTGGATCGTGGGCTGGAGTAATCTTGACGGCGCCAGTACCAAATGCTGGGTCAACGAGGATGCTGTCCGTGATGATCTTGATGCGGCGACCCTCAATGAATGGATGCTTGCAGTATCTGCCGTGGAGCTTGGTGTAGCGCTCGTCATCAGGGTGGACAGCAACGGCAACATCACCCAGCATGGTCTCGATACGAGTGGTGGCAACCTCGATGAATTCATTCTCGTCGTCCTCGAGCTGGTACTTGAAGTGGACAATGACACCAAACTCGAACTGCTCCTTTGGGCCATAGCCTGGCACAGAGCGCATGGTTGGACCCGCCAGCTCAACATCGTCAACCTCAAGATCAGAGATACCAGTGCCCAAATGGCAGCACCAGTTGACAAGACGGGTGTCGCGAGTGACAAGACCTTCGTCAGCCAGACGAGTGAAAGCCTCCTTGACGGCAGCAGTCAGGTTCTCATCCATAGTGAATGCCTCGCGTGACCAGTCGTACGAAGCACCCAACCGCCGGAACTGCGTGGTGATGCGGTTGCCATACTTGGCCTTCCACTCCCACACGCGCTCGAGGAACTTTTCGCGGCCGAGCTCCTCACGCTTGACGCCTTCCTTCTTGAGCAGCATCTTCTCGACGACATTCTGGGTAGAAATGGAGGCATGATCCATACCAACGGCAAAGAGTGCGGTGCGACCATGCATGCGATTCCAGCGGATCATGGCATCTTCTAACGACACGGCAAGAGCGTGACCCATGTGCAGAGACCCAGTGATGTTTGGAGGAGGAGCCGCAATCACAAACTGCTTGCCTGGACCGCCGATTGGAGTGCTCGTCGTCTCATCCAGCTTTGGCTCAAACAGTCCCTCCTTCACCCACCAGTCATACCACGCAGCCTCGACGTGCTTTGGATTGTACGCGTTGGCCATTGGTGCGCTCATGTTCTTCATTTCGCCGGGAACGGTCTCAGGCAGCTGCTCCTCAGTAGTCTCGGCGGCGGCAGCGGCGGCAGCCTTCTTTTGCTTGCGCGCGCTCACCTTCTCGCCCTCTGGAGCTGGACTAGCCGACGTTGATGAAGTGGCAGCCTTGGCAGCGGCCTTCATTTGCTTGAGCTGCTCGGCCTTTTGCTGTTTGGCGAGCTTCTTCAGCGCGCTTTTGGACGGCTCAGCAGAACCTTCCTCCGTGCTGGCAGACGCGGAGATCTCTGGCGACGGAGACGGAGACGGCGTCTCGGATGCAGCCTGTTGCTGCTGCTGCTGCTGTTGCTCTTCGTTTGTCATGGTTGTTGTGTATGCGTGTTCAGCTACTTGCTCAAGATTCAAGTGCGATCAGGTTGAGTGCTGTGCAATAGTCTCGCGTGTGTGAAGTAAAGCAAAGCAAAGTGGGAAAGAGGAAATAGAAAAAAAAATGTGACGCATACAACAGAGGCAGCACGAAGCACCAACTTCCCCACATGAGGGAGGACCTTCATTAATACAGAAGGTACATGAACCGCAGTCTATGCATAAGTGATGCTCCATGAGTCATGCAGCGGTCAGATGACATGGTCTGCTGCAGTACTTGCCGTCGGCCATGCCAATTTCATCAGTTAGGATCTGTTGAAATGCGAGTCTGTTGTTAAAAAAAAAATAGATGGAAAAAATTAAAATTCAGATAAAAAAGAACAACGGCGTTGAGTACAATGGGAACGATGGAGCATGTGTCGCTGTGGTGAGTACTACAGGATAAAGGATCTATACCATTATAATATCGAAAGCATGAGTAAAATGCAACTTGGCAGCTAATGAGACTTGTCGAATTAATCGGTGGATACTGGAGCCAGTGAAAAGGAGATTATATTTGCACGAGCCATGCCTGAATGTGGAGTTTGCAGCTAGCGCACGATTGTCGCTGATGGTGAACGTGTTTGTTTGTTTCTGGACACAGTATGCATTGAATGCTTTTGTTGGAATGTTGGAATGTTGCGAATGTCACTTTGACGGCACGAGCGAGGTGACTGGTTTCACAACTTTGCTAATCGACTGAAGATTGACTATAAACAACATAAAACAACAACAGCATAACAGCTGATCTACCCAACGATCAGCCAGCCAGCCAGCCAGCCAGCCAGCCAGCCAGCCAGCCAGCCATGTCGACCGTGAAGATCAAGGCAGAGCCAGCAACAGCAGCAACAGCAGCAGCAGCAACAGCAGTTGATGTGCAAGCCAAGCTCAAGCGGAGTCTCTCAATAGATGATATCAAAGTCGAATTTGACTCAGATATTGACAGTGAAGAATACGAAGAAGGTGAAATCAAATCCGAGGACTATGATGATGATGATGATGACGATGACGATGAAGAGACTACAGAAGCATCCAGTCAGAACCAACGGTGGGGCTGCGAGTATCCTGAATGTCTTTGTAGTTTCTCTCATTCTACCCATCTGAGAATGCACCAGCATGAGCACAGACTCCAAGCCGCACTTAATATATTTGGAAGGGCACACATTCTAACCCGACAGTCTTTAAATGATCGATGGCCATGCCCTATTCCAAATTGTAGATTGGAATACAAAACAGTTAATGTTGCACATAATCACATACGGGCATGTCATGGTGATGCTCTGAAGCAACAACAACAACAACAACAACAACAACAACAACAACAACAACAACAGCAGCAGCAGCAGCAGCAGCAGCACCAGCAGCATGCACCTCAGATGGCACGGTATCGATACCGTTTCCATGATGTGGATAATTTTTACGTGGATGAAATTCGTTGTGGCTATAATAATACTGTTGGAGTGTTCATTTGTTACGAATGCAGGTTGGTGCCGGAATGTCTGCTTACACACCTGCAGCAGAAACATGGATATGATGAGAAATCGATGGATAATGAACTTATACCGGACAGTGCAGTAAATGCAAGTGCTGATCCCAATATCAATCAGCACACTAGCAATCCACATCTTTCATCAGCAATTAGCAAACCATATCGGCAGCATCATCCGGACATTGTCCAAGGCTGGTCATGTGTTACATCTGATTGTGACTATTGTGGCTACACATTTCATAATAAGTTTTATCACAGGACAGCTATGCATCAAGATGAGCAGTTGATAACAGCTCCTGCTCTGGTATTACGACTTAGTTTATCGACAACACAAAGTTCATGTTTTCTCATTACTCGCATTGGCCAAGCAAGTGATGATGTCACAGCCAGTGGTAACAACACAGTGAACCAGCACAAACTCGACTACAACAACAGCAATGGATTTGACACACAGGATGAGAATGAAGATGGTACCGACCAGAATCAGAGCCAGCAATGGAAATGTGAATATGATGGTTGTGAACAACTCCTCAGCTCGGCTGGTCAGCTTAGAGCACACCAGCGTGAGCACATGCTCGATGCCGAGGTTAATGTATTTGGAAAGACTTACACTCTGACTCGTCAGTCTCTGGATGATCGTTGGCCATGCCCAGCTCTAGATTGTACAATGTCATACAAAACAGTTAATACTGTATATAATCACATACGAGCATATCATGATAATACTATGGAGCAGCAGCAACAGCAGCAACCGTTTCCAGTTCAGGTCACTCGGCGCAGAATTTATTACCGCGGTGTGGATAATTTTTATGTGGATGGAGTTCGCTGTGGTTATCATACTGCGACTGGAGTGTTCACTTGCCACGAATGCAGGTTGGTGCCGGAATGTTTACTCACACACTTACAGCAGAAACATGAGTATGATGAGAAGTCTGTTGAGAGTGTGTTTCTGCCAGAAAGTGCAATAAATGCAAATGCCGATCCTAATATTGATCAGCACACCAGCAACTTACATCTCGCAGCTGCAATTAGACGACCGTATCAGCAGCGGCAAGACATTGTGCCTGGTTGGCTTTGTGCTAAAGCTGATTGTGGTCATTGTTATTCCATTAAAGCATCTATATATAAACATCAGTTTGAGGAGCATAGAGGCGAACAACTGTCGACAGTTCCAGCCCTCGTATTACGACTATTTTATACGACAAGACGAAGTTTGTGCTTCCTCATTAGTCTGTTGGATACAGCCACAGGCAACCATATCACAAACAGTAGTAACATGATGGACCAGCACGAACTTGACTATAGCCGCAATGGATTCGGCGCTCAGGATGACAATGGAGACATTGGGCAAAGTCAAGCATCATCTACACCCAAGAATCAGCAACAATGGATTTGCGAATATTCAGGATGTGGCCGTATTTTCAATATGGCTGTTTATTTGAAAGTACATCAGCATGAGCACAAACTCCAAACCGAACTCAATGTACTTGGAAAGACTTATACTCTAGCACGGCAGTCGTTGGATGATCGATGGACATGTCCTGTTCGGAATTGTAGATTGACATACAAAACAGCCGATGGTGTATATAAGCATGTACGAAGATTTCATGATAATACTATGGGACAACAGCAATGCTATCAACAGCCTCCAGGTCAGATTATACAGCGCAAGCGGTATTTCGTTGATATGGATAATTTTTATGTAATTGGAGTTCGATGTGGCTATTATAACGCCATTGGAGTGTTCGTTTGTCACGATTGTAAGTTGGTGCCAGAATGCCTGCTAACTCATTTGCAGCAGAAACATGGATACGATGAGAAGTCGATTGACAACTCTGCTCTACCAGACAGTGCAGTAAACGCAAGTGCTGATCCAAGTATTAATCAGCATACCAACAACCCACATCTCGCAGCAGCAATTAGTCAGCCAAATCAACTACAGCAGCATAAGGATATTGTGCAAGGTTGGTTGTGTGTTGTATCCGATTGTGGACACTGTGGTTATACAGATCAGAATATGTTTGGTCACAAATATCGCATTCACCAAGGTGAACAGATAACAACAGTTCCTGCTCTAATTTTGCGATTACTTTGTACCGCATCGAGGGCTGGTTGCTTTTTCATTAGTCGAATTAATCAGGCAAGTGATGATGTCACAACCAGTGGTAAAAGAATGAATCAGCACAAACTCGACTACAGCCACAATGGATCGAATACACATGATGAGGATGAAGAAGATACTGACCAGAATGAGATCACAGATGAATCCAATCGCATGCGACAATTGAAGTGTGAATATCCTAATTGCGGGTGTTCCTACAATTCAGCTGCTCAACTTAGCGCACATCGGCGAGAGCACGAGCTTGAGGTTGTGATTACTGTACTTGGTACGATTTTCAATCTTAGCCGTCAGTCTTTAGATGATCTATGGGTATGTCCAGTTCCAGAGTGTGAGAGAACACACACAACAGTTAATGCTACTCGTAACCATATTCGAAGCGTTCATAGCACATTGTTGACACAGAAACGTGCTAATAGTGAAGACGATGACAATAGTGATCAACAGCAGCACCAAATTATCAAGAGAAAGCCATACGCCTTTCAGTTTTTCAATGTAGATGACTTTTATGTGAATGGAGTTCGTTGTGGCTATCATAATACTATTGGAGTGTTCATTTGTCACGAATGTAGACTGGTGCCGGAATGCCTGCTAACTCATGTGCAGCAGAAACATGGATATGATGAAAAGTCGATTGATAATGCTATTCTGCCAGATAGTGCAATAACTGCAGGTGCTGATCCTCATATTAATCAACAGCTCGACAACTCACATCTCGCATTGGCTATTAGCCAACCACATCAGCAGCAGCAGCAGCAGCAGCATCCAGACATTGTTCAGGGCTGGCTGTGTGTTACATCTGACTGCGGATATTGTAGCAATTCGACTAAGAAGAAGTATGACCACAAAAGTATGCATCAAGGTGAACAATTCTCGACAGTCCTAGCACTTGTACTGAGATTGCACTACGCGAAAGTACACGCCTCATGCTTTCTCATTACTTGCATTGACCAGTCAAGTGGCGCCGTCACAAACAGTAGTAACACAGTGAACCAGCACGATGGATTGAATGCTCGAGATGAGAATGGAGATGAGATCGATCAGGATGAGATTGAGACTGCAGATGTAATCAATAAAAAGAAGCAGTGGAAATGCGAATATGAAAATTGTGAATGTTTCTTCAACTCATCTGATCAACTTTGCAGGCATCGAAGAGAGCACAAGATAGAAGTTGTGGTTACTGTACGTGGTGAGACTTACACTCTAAGCCGCCAGTCTTTGGATGATCGATGGTCATGTCCAGTTCCAGATTGTGACAAAACATGCAACACAGTTGCTGCTATTTATTATCATATTCATAGCGTTCATAGTGGATCAATAAAACAAACAGGTGCTGATAGTGATGACGAAGATAATGATCAACAGCAACAGCCAATTGCCAAAAGAAGACAACTCGCCTCTCAACAGTTGAGGGTGGATAAATTTTACATTCATGAGACTAGATGTGGCTATCATACTACTATTGGAGTGTTTATTTGCTATGTATGCAGGTTAGTGCCAGAATGTCTGCTTACACACCTGCAGCAGAAACATGGGTATAATGAGATATCGATTGATAATGTGATTCTACCAGAAAGTGCAGTGAATGCCAACGCTGATCCCAATATCAATCAACATACCAGCAACCCATATCTCGCATCTGTAATCAGCCAGCCAGATCAGCAGCAGGATCCAGATTTTATCCAAGGTTGGGTTTGCATTACATCAGACTGTGGACATTGTGGCAACACAGCTCAGAATAAGACTAATCACAAAAGATTCATTCATCAAGGCGAAAATATAACAACAGTTCCAGCATTAATATTGCGAGTATTCTATACAGAATCGCGATATTTGTGCTTTTTCATTACTCGCACTGATCAAGCAAGTAGCGCTGTCAATAGTATTGCCGAGCCAACTAACTCGACGAGTCTGGAAATTAACGAATGTGATGACGAAGAGGACATTGAAATAGAACTTAGCGGGTTTAGTGATGAAGATAATGTTCATGCACTATTAACAGCGACAGTATCTATAGAGTCTCACTCGACTCAACAGCACTCTCATCCGCAGTCTCAGCTGTCACAATATAACATGTTTAATATGCCACTGCCTGATGATCCTGACTTCTGGCGACTTGTAAATAACTCGTAATTTGCATAATACACTATTTTTTATAACTTTAATAGATTCATTTAATGCTATAATAGTATTGTAGCGCAGTGAACCGACTGTGTGTAGAGTTGTCAGTGCGTTTCGTATTGAGTTTTTAGTCAAGACTTTTCAATTACGGTTTCAACTGGGGAGCTGGATTTGATTCAAAACAAAAACAACAAAAAACAAAAACAAAAAGAAAAAGAAAACTCACCGTCAGTTGATCCAAAGCGACAAACAGCAAACAGCAAGCAGTCAATGTCTACAGTCGGCCACTCAGCTCCAGCAGTTCCGCCGTCGTCGTCGTCGACAGAGAACGGCAAGAACCACAAAAAGTACCGCAAGGATAAGCCATGGGACAATGAGGATATTGATCACTGGGCGATTCAGCCGTGGACTGCTGATGACAACGCTAATGTCTCAGCTTTAACCGAAGTGTCGTCGTTTTCTGTCATGTTCCCAAAGTACCGCGAACAGTACCTGCGCGAAGTGTGGCCGCACGTTACCAAAGCGCTTGAAAAGCACGGCATCTCCTGTTTGCTCGACTTGGTTGAAGGTAGCATGTCAGTGTCGACCACTCGCAAGACTCGCGACCCGTACATCATCTTGAAGGCGCGCGATTTGCTCAAGCTGCTGGCTCGTAGTGTTCCATTCCCGCAGGCTATCAAGATTCTGGACGATAACATGCTGTGCGACATTTTGAAGATTGGCAAGATTATCAGAAACAAGGAGCGATTCATCAAGCGTCGACAGCGTCTCATTGGGCCAAATGGCAACACTTTGAAGGCGCTGGAGTTGTTGACGGAGACGTACTTGTTTGTTCAAGGTAACACTGTGGCAGTGATGGGAGGCCGCCAGGGAATCAAGATTGTCAGCCGAATCATTTTCGACTGCATCAACAACATTCATCCAATCTATCACATCAAAGTGCTCATGATTAAGCGTGAATTGGCCAAGGATCCAGCACTGAAGGAGGAGAATTGGGATCGGTTCTTGCCCAAGTTCAAAAAGAAGAATGTCAAGACTCGTGTGCCATTGCAAACTCAGAAGGAGCGCGAAGCCGCTGCTGTCGCTGCTACTGGTACTGGTACTGGTACTGGTACTGGTACTGCTGATGCCGATGGTGAGGATGCGCCAATCAAACCAAAGAAGAAGGAGTACACTCCATTCCCGCCAGAGATGCAGCAGAGCAAGATTGATAAGCAGCTCGAGTCTGGTGAGTACTTTTTGCGTCCAAAGGAAATCGCTGCCAGGAAGATTGAGGAGCGTAACGAGCGTCAAATTGAGGCAGCTGTCAAGCGTGAAGAGAAGCGCAACAAGGCATTCGAGGCACCAACGGAGGATGCCGATCGCGAAGACTCGGCAGCGGCAGAGGTTCGGGAACGCCGTGACCGCAAGCGTAAGCGTCAGCAGGATAAGGATTCATCTTCATCCTCGTCGGCAGCTGCACCATCCAGCGATGCCTCGAGAAGTGAGATTGATGCATTGCGTGCCAAGTTCCTGAAGAACAAGAGCGAATCAAAACCATCTGCATCCAGCGCAGTTGTTGAAGGATCCGACGACGACTATCTCGACTCATCCAGCTCAAAGAAGAAGAGCAAGAAGGAGAAGAAGGAGAAGAAGGACAAGAAGCGGAGGAAAGCTGCGGACAGCGATAACGAAGATGACTAATTAGTCAGGCAGTTAGTGAGTTAGTTAGCAGTCATTGTTCTTTTTCTTTACTCGTTTAAGCAATATATATAAAAAAAACAAGAGCATCATTATTACTCTTATTACTCTTATTGTCATTACTTGAGCATGTTTGCATCGCTTGGATTGATTTAACGTGTGAGTCAGGATGTGATTGGCATCCGAGCTATTCCGGATGCAAGGGATTCAAATTGTCAGCTTCGCCCCCTCTCCCCTTCCCAAAGGCAGCTGCTCTTTTGTTTTGCGTTCCGTTCCTCATCTTCCTTGCGAGAAACAGTAAACACGTACACACACATACATATACACACATACATATACACCTGCGACGCAGCACAACACAGCGCAGCACAACTCAGCTGATCAACACTGCATATGGCGCCTATTAACTTTGGAGCTGGTCCGTCCATGTTGCCACCAAGCGTGCTTCAGAAGGCACACGAAGGCTTCTTCAACTTTAGCAACACCGGCCTCTCCGTTATGGAAGTGTCGCACCGTTCCAAAGAGTTCCAAGCTCTTATGGACCACACCGAAGCCCAGCTGCGCAGCCTAATCTCCGTTCCTGACAACTACAAGGTCCTCTTCCTGCAAGGCGGTGGCTCCGGCCAGTTTTCGTCAACCGTTCTGAACCTGCTGGCGTCGCGTGTTGTTCATGACCGCTATGCTGCTTATCATGCCGCAAACCCAGGCGACGATAAGAGCGCTCAGCCAACAATGGACTTCTTGGTTACTGGCTCGTGGTCTCGCGCGGCTGCCAATGAGGCGAGACGCCTCGGCGTGAACGTAAACGTGGTATTCGATACCAAGGAACAGCGCGGCGCATACAGCGGTATTCCAAACTCGGTTGATCAGTGGCGCTTCTCGCCGCCAGGTAAAGCCATGTGCGTTTACTACTGCGACAATGAGACGGTTCATGGTGTTGAGTTCCCGCCAATTGACGACGAGAACGACATCCTGGCTCAGGCGCTCAAGGCTGCCAATGATGCTGATGTTCCAATCGTGTGTGACATGTCGTCCAACTTTATCTCGCGCAAGATTGACGTGTCCAAGTACGCCATCATCTATGCTGGTGCCCAAAAGAATATTGGCCCAAGCGGTGCCACAGTTGTGATTGTGCGGGACGACATTCTTGAGCGCGTTGCTCAGCCGTGCGACAAGGAGCCAGCACTCCAGCAGCCGGCATTCCCGATTGCTCAAACCATTCCGCTGATGATGGACTACAAGGTGCACGC
>MU602762.1:9536-59479 GCA_025201865.1 Ramicandelaber brevisporus | reverse complement strand
GTGACCACGCGCGACGCTGGCGACAGGTGGCCGATGCGCTTGCTGCATGCCGAGCAGTAGTGCACCTCGTCCTTGAGCTGCTTGAAGAAGAACGGCGCAATCGCCACGAGCGGATTGACGAGCAGACCGGCTGCAATGGCCACTCCAAATGTCGAGTATCCGACGCGGTGCTTCACGGTCGACCTGGCCACGACGCCGCAGTGGGGGCACTGCGCGAGAATCGGAATGGCTGCAAAGTGGAATCCGGCGGGAACGGCGCCAGATTGCATTGCGCCGATGGCGGGGTGGACAGCGACACCTGGTGGCGGCGGCGGCGGTGTCTGCTGCTGCTGCTGCTGGGGCGGGACACGCTGCTGGAGAGAAGACGATGCCGAAGATGCAGCTTGGCTGACGGCGGTGTTGAGCGCAGTTGCAACGGACTGGGCCGCCTCTTCGAGCGCAGCTCCGGCCGCCGTTGCAGCGCCGCTCGCCTTGGCAGCCGCCCTCTCCGCGAGCTGGTGCGAGAGCTGCGACAGCGAGGGTGGCGGCGCTGGTGCATTGGCGGCAACTGCTGCGACGGTACCGCCGCTGGTGCTGGTGCTGGTGCTGGTGGCCGCTGCATACGACGGAGGCGGGTCGAGCGGTGCGGCGAGATGCTGGCCTGGCTTCGTCATCGGCTTGTGTGTGTGCTTGTGTGTGTGTGTTTTGCTGTTCTTCTGCGGTTCGCTGATGGAAACCAGCCAGTCACCGCGAGTCATCCGCGACAACAACCAGCCACCTTTTGGCTTGGTTTGTTTTGCTGCTGAAACTACAAAGACACCCGCGAGCCATTGCCGCGTCTCGCCCTCTGCGTCTCCATCACGCGAAGCACACGCAAAACCAAATCAAACCAAGAACAGCCAAGAACAGCCAAGAACAGGCATCCATCCATCCATCCATCCATCCATCCATCCATCCAAAATGAACCGCGCTGACAAGAACGCCGCTGCCGACCGTGCTGGTCGTGACAATGTGAACCGCACCACCGCCGACCGCGCCGGCCGCAACCAAATGGGCGAGTCCGACGACGTGCGCTCTGGTGGCTGGGCCGACCGCGACACCAGCGCTCGCGATGTGCAGGCTCAGGCCCGCTCCGACCGCTCCGACCGCTCGTCTGCCGCCGACCGTGCCGGCCAGGCTGGAAGCAGCAATGCTCCGCGCAGCAAGGCCGCCGATGCCGCGCGCACCCAGGCTGCGTCCAGCGACAAGGACAAGCGTGGCGTGGCCGGCGCGCGTGTCGAAGGCCGGTCTGCCCAGGCCGATCGGTCCCGCGCCATCGACAAGGATGACGTTGACGACTACTAAGCCAGCGCCGCTAAACTAGCTTGTTGTACATTGCTCCCCATCTTCAACCTTGCACAGCTTTGCTTTTAAAACAACCGTTCCATCCAGATTTATCATTGCACTACTACACTGTTGCTTCGTCAGCAGTCCTGTGTCTTTGCTCCGTGCGAAGTTCATCATTCCAGTCGTTCGAAGCCGCTGTTTTCATGTGTTCAAGTATCTCATCGCCACCAGCATTTTCTTCTATACAATCGATATGCACTATTCAAAAGCTCTTAAAAGTAAACACTTAAGGATGCAAAGGTATTTAAACTGAGCAGACTAGGAGCTATTAATATTACTTTACTGTTCACCACCACCGTTAGTACCACCACCAGCACCGGTATCATCACCGCTACCACCAGCAGCCTTATCCTCGGGCATCTTGTCGCAGCACATGATGGCATAGTCACCGTCTTCAGCATCGCAGTCCTCCTTACCAAACAAGTTTTTCTCAGCAAACTTATATTTCAAGTCCGTGTACCTCTTCGTGATTTCGTCAGCTTCCTTCACAGTCATTGCGACCTCGGTTATACTTTTGGAGCCACAGCTGGCATCCTTCTCAAAAATGCACAGTGTGCTCCAGGCGCAGTAGTAATCCTTAGCCTTGGCAGCAGCCTTGTCGCCAGCCTTGTCTCCAGCCTTGTCTCCAGCTTTGTCTCCAGCTTTGTCTCCGGCTTTATCTCCGGCTTTGTCTCCAGCCTTGTCACCAGTGTCACCACCATCACCAGGGGCTTTTTGGTTGAAAGCTGGCACAGCGAGAGTGAGGCTGGCCATGGCGAGCGAAACGAGCAGAATCTTGGTTGCCTTCATTGGTTTGGAATAGTAATTAATTTGAGAGGATTACAAACAGTAGGAGATGTGAGAATGTGATTTAAGTGAGCTGTTGTTGTTGGATGTTGCGATGTGATGTGGAATGAAAAGCGAAGGAAGAAAGGAAGATGTTGCTCGTTTGCCTCCGTATAAGTATCAATCGAGGGATAAGTACAGTAAACCTCTACAACCTTCTCTCGTTCTGTCATTCATTCGTTCTTCCTCTCGTTCTTTCTCTGTGTGCTGCTGTGGTGCGTGATGGCATGCCTTGACTGCAGGCGTTGTTGGCGTTTGTTGATTCGCTGGTTGTGTTTCCTCTTACTTGCCGGCGTGCATTCCTTTCTCTTCCTTGATGCTCTACATTTACTCCCCACACTCTCCATATGCACGAATATTGATACGAGCCGTGCCGGATTGACGAGTTGCTTTCAGTCACGATGAATGTGCAATACATTTACTAGAGAAAAAGCTGCATGCAAACAAATGTCTCACCAAATATTGTTGTTGCTGTTGTTGTTTTTTTTGTTACAAAGTACACTTGTTACAAAGTTCATTCACCCACTCATCTGCCAGTAAGTTTTGCATCACCTCGCATTGTGTGGGCTGGGGCTGGTGTTGTTGATAACGCGGCATACGTGTTGAGCGTGGGGAATGAATGGGAATGGAATGGGAATGAATGGAGAGTGATATGTTGACTGGTGTGCTCTCGCTGCATCGTGCGTCCAGTCTGACTGGGTGTGATCGTCAATAACAAAAACTCTACTTCGATAACAGTCCGCATCGCATCCCATTCAACGCACGTTGGCTGGTGATTTCTCAATAACTCTACTTGAACAGCGGCTTCTCTTGTGCAGACTCAATAGTTAAAAAAGCAAATAATTTAATAGAGTGAATAGAAGAGTGAATAGAAGAGTGAATAAAAGAGTGAATAAAAGAGTGTTAGGATGATCAATATGGGGTGTTTAATAGAAGATTGGGGCTGGACAAGGAAGAACTGACGCCTCAGTCACGTTC
Organism: Ramicandelaber brevisporus; assembly: GCA_025201865.1. Taxonomy (NCBI): domain Eukaryota; kingdom Fungi; phylum Kickxellomycota; order Ramicandelaberales; family Ramicandelaberaceae; genus Ramicandelaber; species Ramicandelaber brevisporus. The sequence goes on along the minus strand of MU602762.1, from coordinate 56,311 downwards.
AAGGTGTTTGCTGTAGAGATGCCTTCGATGCTGCCTCTACTGTGAAGGTGTTCGTCTGAAGTGTGATGATGCTGATCATGCGTAATTGATGGAATATCAAAGGTAGGACCAAGCTCGCCTTCAAGCAGAGTTGTCATTTCAGTTGCAGCAATGTGTGCCTTCTCGCGAATCACCATTAATTCATTCTGAAGCGATGTGCTGCCGCTACCACCACTGTTCATGTTCATGTTCATGTGACTGCTGTTGTTACCATTGTTAGTTGATGCTGAAGTTGTAGAAGTAGCGGCTGTAGCACCATGCCATCCATCAAAGAACCCATTGCTAATTGCTTGCTGTTTGACTTTATTCAACAACATTGTTTCTCTAGAGTTTGTCAACACTCTAACCAACAGTGGTCGCATAATGCCCAATATGCTGGAGATCAATGCGCGTGTTTGAGCAATATCAATTCTGTTGAATATGCTGGTGAGTCTAATTGCACCGTCATCAAAGTCAAGCTGACGCTGAGTGTTGCCATAAACACAGTGACGTAAAATAGACGCAACGTGGAATGAGGCAATACCTGCGTTGCGGGCACGAGGAGGCACATCAACCAGTCCTTGACCTACTAATATCAGCGTGGGTTTCTTGCTGGTTGAAACTGCAGTGGACAACGGGGACGAAAATTGACCGTGCTGAGACCCAGTCGATTCATTAGCAGTGCTTGGTAGTGTTGTAGTTGTAGTTGTAGTTGTCGTTGTGCTAGAAACTGCATTGATGGAGTTGTTGAATGCGCGCAGTTGTGGCGATGGATTGCGAGTTTGAAACAGTCGAAGCAATGATACACCGTTTGCACCAAAATCGTCAGCTGATGCGGTGCTTGAGGCACTACCTTCGATCGCTGAGTTCATATCAGTTCCGCCTGATGGTAGGAGACTGCCAATGTTCATACTACTCGATCGAACACGCTCGTTTTCAATGATAAGAGACTGGAATCGGCGTCCAGTGTATTCAACCCAGCTTGATGCTTGACTCACAGCTCTTCGATGGAACAGAATCAGCAGCATTGCTTCTTGCAACAGCACATGGACATTTCGTGACAACACAAGTAGCATATCCAGTAAACGGGCAGAGCCAGCCAGCATGCTGTCTTGGTATAGACGTTCATTGGGACGAGATACAGCATGATGAGACTGAGGCTGTGATGGCTGGAAATGTGCGTTAATGGATGAAGGACTAATCTGTTGATAAAGCTGCGGGCTATAGTTGAAATGATAAGGAGGCTGTTGTTGCTGCTGTTGCTGTTGAGGCTGCTGGTTGATAGAGGAAGGAGGAGGAGGAAGTTGCTGTTGTAAACTAATATCCATACTACATAAAACAATAATTTGATGAATACGCTCAAGTATCTTTGATAACATGGATCCATCCATCGATAATAGCGCTCGAACTCGATCATACAGCACTCGAGCACGCATAAAGTTGATTCCATTGTTGCTATTAGCTGTATCAGCGCATTCTTGGTTAAGATCGTCAATGGTTGGTGTCATGTGCGGCCATCCATCTCTCAAGCGTGCAAGACGGCGTCGAGCCAAAGCCACTTGAACTTGCCATGGCTCAACTGTCACGACGTTGGGAATGTGGGCCACAGCCTCGCGGAGAGGTAGTGGGGGTCGCAAGTGAGGAACTCTGATATGTTCCATGTCGGTGGCTGTGGCTGTGGTTGTAGTAGCATCGCTGCCTACCTCAGAATCAAAGTTACAGCAAGAACAAGTTCCATCACTATCAAATGTCTCATCCATCACGGTCATCAGCAGATTTGTCGCTTCTTCATCCTCAAAGGCGCGTCTCGACAAGTCAGATAAACCAAATGATGCGCAATCCGAATCGTCATCTCGAGATGAACCTGATGTTAAACTACGTGGCGACTGGGGTGGGGAAAGCGATTCTCCCGCTGTACGAGAGGGAGGGGGACGTGGCTCAACTACAGGCAGAGGAAGGGTATCATCATCCAAAGCGAATCTCGATAACTGCGGGCGTGCTGATGATATGTCATCTGCAGAGCGTCTTGGTGATAAGACTGGTGCTGGTGGAGGAGGCGACTTGGGACTCATCAATATCTCATCAATAATAGCTGAAGCGCTACTAATCGGTCCATCAGTCTGACCCATGGAACGATGGGGTACTGGTAGTTGGAACTGCTGATTTTCGCTGGGCCACTGACAGCTGGATGCCAATGTACGCAGTGGATTGTCATGTATCGCGTCCTTGGCCAAAACATCGCAGAAATGAGGTGAATGAGAGAGCAGCACAGTATCCCATCGTCGTTCAGGGTTATCTTTGGATTTGAATACCGGTTCCGCTGGTACAAGTGGATACTTTGATGCCAAATGTTGATGATAAGTGTGTGCTTCGTGAAGAGTCGCTGTACGAGGCAAAATCGCAATACCAGGTGATGAGATTGGCTGTTGAGCTGTCGCTGCTGTAGAGATAATTGGCGGAATGGGCAGTCCATAGCGAACATACGAGTATGATTCCAGCTGAGCACAGCATGCAGCAAATGAGCCAATAGATGTGGAAATGATGGCTTCAGTGAGCCATAGCAATTTGCGCACCATTTGCATTGATGGCGATGATAGCTGTGGTGATGCTTGGTGAACCATGTGAACTGTTGGGGAGAGTGCAGGGATTGGAATGGCCAATAATAACAGCAGCGTGTGAGGCAAATCAGGGAATACAGTGGTAATTGTCTGTTCAATCACGCCAACATCGCTCGAGTCGCCGTCCGGGCTGCTGCTGCTGCTCACTTGTTTGGACAGTATTATCACAATAATGTACAAAATATCCAAGCATGTTAAACACTCAGTCTCGCTCACTGTATGCTGATTCTGAGTTGCCTCAGTGGCTGGTGAAGCTGGGGACATGGCCCGCATGTACGCTTCAATCAGCAGATTCGCAATCGAATCAAACATATCTGCAGCAAGGACCCGAGAGCAAATCTGGCGCAGTGCAGGCTCCCATGTATCTGCGGGTGATAGCTGTCGCAATGGCTTCAATCAGCAGATTCGCAATCGAATCAAACATATCTGCAGCAAGGACCCGAGAGCAAATCTGGCGCAGTGCAGGCTCCCATGTATCTGCAGGTGATAGCTGTCGCATTGACACCGGTCTAGAGCCACCGCTCCCAATAGATCGATTCGAGAATGACGTTGGTGTGGTGGTTGATGCCATGAATGGCGCTGGCGATGGCGATGCTGTAGATGATGCTGAAGAAGAAGGGACTAGGTGGGCACGCGCCTTTCGATCTGCATCATATGCCGTTCGCAGCAATATGACTCGAATGATATCCAACGCAGTCTGTCGCACCGCAATGTCTTCGCTCAGTAGGTCTTCTGCTAATCCACGCAGAACATCGTCTGTTGGCTCTTCCATCGGCAAATACTCGCCCATCGCATTTGTGCCAGCAGAAGTTGTAGCAGCCGTTCCAGTCGTTCCAGGACTCAGTGTAGGGTTCGTCGACAGTGCACCAAGTTCGCCCTGCTCGCCCATCTGCGCCAATACATGCGAGAAGTTGACGGGAAACACTGCTGGTGCGAGAAAGTTACACAATGCAGCGTTTACATCAAAGGCGACCTTGTCGGGATCAAGTGAGTACACTGCTGGCGACGGTCGCTGACTGCTCGCGCCGAGCGCACCAAGCCCACCTCGTCGCATCCGTTTAGCAGCAGTAACAGCAGCAACAAAGCTGAGGAAGATGAGGTTATGTTGTTCACAACTTGTTTGTCTTTGTGTGTCTGTGTATCTGTGTGCCACCAGCGAACCACAAGTGAGCACTCTGTTCTATTTTTCTCTTGCCTTGCTTGCAGATCGACTTTTCGCCTGCAAAAATCGTCGCAGCAACACGAACAAAAACAACAACAACAGCAAAGAAGAAGACAGAAGACAGAGGAAGCACCTGACCTTATTGCCAAAGAAGATGGAGCAGAGCACCTGGGAACGTATGAAGATGGGCGCTATGATGGGCGGCACCGTTGGAGTCTGCCTCGGCTTCCTGATGGGCACTATGCAAATTATCCGCTTTGGACCAACCCACCGCGGTATTATGGGCACGCTTGGTCAATACATGCTGACATCGGGCAGTTTCTTTGGTTTCTTCATGTCCATTGGCAGTGTTATTCGCTCGCAGGAGCAGCTTGGACAGCGTCGCATCCAGTATGTAGCAAATGCGCCAGTTGTGGTTAGCGGTGGAAACAGACGCACAGCAGCGACAGCAGCAATGTTGATGAACAAGGAGGAGCGTGCTCGCGTTGCTAATGTCAATACCGATGCCTGGACCCGCTTCAACCGCGATTTGCGCACCATCCAGAACTAAACACTAAGTATAACAAAAACAATGTAAACAAATTTAAAAGACAAAGGCACAGACTAAAAAACGAAAGTGAAAGTGAAAGTAAAAGTAAAAGCGAATAAAGAAGTACAAGTTAAGCTAAGTTATATTAAGTGCAGTTATATGAGAGATGTCAAATGATACTAATTTGGGCTCTATGCCCAGATACCAAGTAAAGCCATGGCAATTGCGCCAAAGTACAAGGAAGCAAAGCTGGCAACCTTCATGGCTCGGCTCAGCTTCCTAAACGGCTTGCTCGAAAACTCCTCAGCAATCAATCCAACATACGCCATGTATATGAGAATACCCGCCGACACACTGTCCATCACGCCTTGTGTGATCAATGCAGCTGGCGAGTTCTCATTGTAGAGCTTGTGGATTGCAACACCGATACAAACACCCAATGGAGTGGTGAGCGAGAAGAGCAGTGCGCCAAGCAAGCTGGTTCGCAAAGTGTCAAACTCAGCGGCGGTAATGCTGGCTCCAAGAGCCATACCTTCAAAAGACTGATGAATTGCAATGGCAAGAGCAAGAACACGGAACTCAGTGCCAGTGGCAACACCCAGGGCGATGCCAATAAGAACGGAATGGAGAGAAATGCCAACCTCAAGAATGATGGCACTGACTCGGCGGGACCGAATATTCTGCAAATGGGCTGCATGCAAGTGAGCATGAGCATGAGCATGATGTACAGCTGAATCAGATGAGGTGGATGAGGTGCTAGTCGGCGGCGATTTGGCAGGCGCGATGCCAGGATGGACCCGCACCCGCTGTCTAACAGTACCTGGATGAGATGACAGCTGCATAGTGGTGGTTGTATCTCCACTTCCACCATCCAGTGTGAGCTGAGATGATGCAGCTGTTGGTGCATCGCTCTCCGCAGTATTTCCAGTCGACGCAGCTGAAACAGATGGTTGAACTTGCTGTGGTTGATGCTGTTGGTGGTGCTGATGTTGATGATGATCTGCATGGCACTGTGCCTCATGGGCAAGATGGATAAGGGCAGCGCCATGGACATGGGTATGCGATAGATGAGTTTGAGTAGCTGGCTGTTCATACTGATGATGCCACGATGAACCGTTGGATTCAGCAAGTCTGGCTGGCTCCATTACCGGCGTATGAGTCGTGAGTTGATCAGGCAGCTGGCGATCTAAAATGTGTGGCTCTGCAACTGGCACAATTGCATCTTCGTTCACTTCTGTGGCTGGTGTTGTGACTGTCTCGCTCACAACCGACTGCTGTCTCGATGGTGGTTGCTGCTGCTCGAGTTGAATGTCATCGTTCTCTCCATGGCACAGTTCTCGATGCTCGCTTTGAATGTTGGCATAGTGAGACACTGCCATCCACTCCAGCAAATGAATAGCCAGTCCAGCCATCATGGCAATCAACGGTGTGAATGCCGTGTATTGCTCGGTAAACAATCTCGGTAAGCACTTGTTGCTCAATGCACTAAATGCCGCTGGCAGCATGTGGATGAATCCAGTTCCTAAAATCACACCGGCACCAAAGAGCTTGCCAAAGTGTAGCACCTTCTCCAAACTTGACTGTCTGCGTGTCAGCTCTTGAGCATTATAGTGGTGATTGTGGTGGATGCTGCCAGTCGAGCCGCAATGGTGTTGGAGTCGACGACGGTGGTAGTGCCAGTGAACCAGAATTGGAGTGAACACACCTAGCGCGCCGCTAGCGAAGACTGCAATGGCGACGGCAACATGGGTGCCTGTGTCATACCCGCCACTGTTGCTGTTGCTGCTGCCGCCATCAAGCACACTGTTGCTGCCACTACATGCGTTGGACGTAAATAGATTCGACCATGTCGATGACTGCTGCGGCGACGCTGGCACGCCGTCCATAGTCATCCGCATCATCCGCTCCATTTGATACTGACGTCAAAGTTGCAGGCGCCGTTGTCGTTGTCGTTGCAGTTAGTTTTGTTTGAGCGTGTGCGAATAGAGTCAGGTGGAAGAGTACAAAAGTTCGCTTCAGGAGTCAATTGGAAGAGGACGTGATCCAAGCACGCTCAATAGGAAATAAAAGAAAAGAAAAAGAAGTTGGATTTGCATTCGAGCCAAAAGTCAGGAGTTATAAGGATTATTGGTCGTCATGATTATCGTGGCGCTCTATTGACAAATCACACAGTGAGAGTAGGAGAGTAGGAGGAGAGAGCATGTATGCCAGTGTGTGTGAATGTGATCAGAATGGTTTTACGTGCAACACCTTCAGAGCGGTTCTCGTGACGTTTGTTTACCACAACTTCTGGCTGCTGAGTGCTGGTGTTGCTGAGTGCTGACTGCTGAGCTGCTGAGCTGCTACCCAGATTGCGTCTTCACTGAAAGATGGAAGGTCACACTTTGGGTGTTGCACGTAACAAGTTCTCAAAAAAAGAAAGAAAAAACCGGAGAGCACACCGGTGATTGGAGCCAAAAAAAATAAACTTCCGAATATCGAAAGAAAGACTGGGTGGCTGTCACAGAAGACTGGCTGGTGCGATTGTATCTTGCATTCCACTCGAAGACAGAGAGTCCGCTACCACCGCTGCTGCTTCTGCTGCTGCTGCTGCTGTTGCTATCTCTGTGTGTGTGTGTGAGTTTGCTGTATTATTTGTGTATATGAGTGTGTGTGACACGCTCCGCGAGGTTATAAAGAATGCGAGGCAACTGTATGCGCTGTGCCACCATTGCTTCGATTCAACTTTCTCTACTCATTCATTCATCCATCCATCCATTCACCCATCCATTCATTCACTCACGCTCAACGACATCTATTCTGTCCAGTCTTCATTCTTTGACTCTCCTTCTCACTCTTGTTTTCACTCTCACGAGCCGCAACGAACCCGCGCGGTTGCAATTGTCTGTACGCGCGCATATATAGAACTCATACACACACACACAACTCAGACAGCCTTAGCCTTCATAATTTCCCCACCTTGGCGCGCTTCGTCTTCACTCTTGCCTCATCAATCTCAGCCCATAACAACACATCACACAAAATGGCATCTTCACCATCAAAATTCAGAGCAGCTATAGTCAGCACTGCCATCACCTGCGCAGTTGCCGCCTGCCTCTTCTCGTCCGGCTCTCTCGCCAAGAACATTGCCATCCCATATCACGGTGGTGGCCATGACGACCATGACCACGACCATGAGTTCGACGCCGAACTGGCTTGCAACCAGCTCGCCATTGACTCTGACGAGGTTGTCGACAACTCTCTGCGCATCGGCTCCCTCTTTATCATTCTAGTCACAAGTGGTATCGGTGCTCTGGTCCCCATCATTGCCCAGCGTCTTGGTGCTGCCAAAAGCCCCGTGTTCCAAGGCATTATCGACTTTGGCCTCTTCTTTGGCGCCGGTGTCATTCTGGCAACTGGTTTGATCCACATGTTCCCTGGTGCCGTGTCTGCTCTCACAAACAAGTGCGCTCCAACCGCGTTCAAGGACTCGTACACGGCGTTTGCGAGTTTGTTCGCCATGCTTGCCATGCTCATTATGCATCTGATTGAATATGTCGCAGTTGCATATGCCATGAAACACTCGCGCGACCAGCACGGTCATGATCACGAGCATTCGGTTGCCCACGGCCATTCCGCTGTTACTGCTGGTGCTGGTAGTGGTTCCGCTGGTTCTGAGTCTGGCAACAACACTACCGATGGTAATGCTGATGCTGATGAGAACTGCCCGGCCAATATGCCACTCGCTGTCCATCATTCTCATGCTCACGTCCATGGCGCTCTTGGTATATCTCAAGGTCTTCACGTTGGTGGCAGCAGCTCGGAAACTGCGGCCTCCATTCGTGCTCGCATCTCCACATATGTTCTCGAGCTCGGCATTGCGTTGCACTCTGTGATTATTGGCATCACACTCGGTGTTACTGGTCAAGACGAGTTCAAAACACTGTTGGCAGCCATCGTCTTCCATCAGTGTTTTGAAGGCATGGCTCTCGGCGCTCGCATCTCCAGCATCTTCTTATCTCCCGCCATGAACCGCTACGAGCTCGTATCCAAGGACTCCGAGCTGTCTGACGAAATCGACAATGAAAAGGCAGCGTCTCAAAGCAACAGCAAGCAGCAATCTGCCCGTGCCGTTCGTTCCGCCATGCTGCACTCCTTGATGAACGCGCTCTTCTTTATCATCACCACTCCCATCGGTGTTGCAATTGGCATCGGCATCACATCGACCTACCGCCCCAACTCTCAATCTGCTCTGTTGACTCAAGGTATCTTTGATGCACTGTCGGCTGGAATCTTGATCTACACGGCACTGGTCAGCTTGATGGCCGAGGAGTTCTCAGGCGAGAAGTTTGCACGCAAGACCAAGAGTGCGAAAACGATGGCGTTCATCGCATTGTATCTGGGAGCGGCTGCTATGGCCATCATTGGCATCTGGGCTTAATCACAATTCATAGTTACAGCTTTAATCATCTGTTTACATCTTTTCTTCTTCTTCATTTTTACTTTTATTGTGTTTTCTTCTTTTTTTTATAGTTTGAACCATTAATATCCTTTGATAACAACTGTTCCTGGATGTTGGATACTGGATGTTAGATTGTGATTCTGGTATGTTGATAGTGAGTAGCTAACTTTGCTAGATCTCCCACCTTGTAATTTTTCTTTTCTTTTTTTTCTTTTTTATAAATCACTGCCTTCATCTTCCACGTCGACACGTACACGAAATGTCCTCAGCAGCCGAACGCACGCTTCTGGCAGTGATCGGCGATGAAGACACTGTAACGGGTATGCTTCTCGCCGGGATCGGCCACGTTGATGCTCAGAGCCGGTCCAACTTCTTAGTTGTCGACAACAAGACCACTTCTTCGACTATCGAGTCAACATTCACAGAGTTTACGCAGAACAGACCCGATATTGCGATTGTCATGATTACACAGCAGGTTGCGGACGAGATTAGGCATCTTGTGGATGGACATGTAGAGGCATATCCGGCGGTGCTGGAGATTCCGTCGAAGAATAAGCCGTACGATCCAACAAAGGATTCGGTGCTGAATCGAGTAAAGAAGATGGTGGCAGAGTAATGTTGATTGGCAAGGTTTATTCTTAAATAAAGCAAAGATAAGCAAATGAGGATAAAAGAATAAAATTAGAATCAGAAATGTCCATCTAGTTTTAAATAAAGGAAGCGAAGTAAGAGAGTAAGAAAGGAGGGGGAGTAGGTTTAGGTGTATGAGCGAAAGTAGAGACAAGAATTGAATAGACAAAAAGTAAAGAAATAAAAGAATCGCAATAAGAGGAAAGCAAAATAGTAATAATAGTAATAATAGTAGTAGTAGTAGTAGTAGTAGTGAATGATGATGAAGTGTAGGGGGAATCAAATGTGAGTGGATGTCAAATCATGACCACAGAGGCGTACTTCGCCAGCGCCGGATTCTGGAGGCTCTCGCTTGGATGGATCAACCGATCGAACAATACAAATTGGTATAACAAACGGCCGTGACCACAATGTATAATTGAGTGTACCACGAACCGTCAGCTCATATGGATTTGCAATAATCTGCTTCCATTTGTCACGATCTGACTCATCATCAGTGTGTTCCTTGTCACCTTTGTCATTCTTACCGTCCTTGCCATCCTTACCGTCCTTGCCATCTTTACCATCTTCGCCGGAATTATCAGCTTTGCGATGATGGCGACGTTGCTGCCGGTTTGAACTTTGTGTGATACTTTTGTCATTGGCAGTCTCACCAGCACTGGCGCCAGGATTACGCAGTCGGATTTGAGACACAGAGCTGGTCAACTCGGGAGTTTGTTTGGGCCACAATGACCGCTTCGGGAACTTGAATGGCTCTTGCAGTGACACAATTGCACCAAGGAACAGAGGTGGGGTCTGCGATGTAGGTGTTGGACTTGAAGAAGAAGATGATGACAATGAAGACGACGACGACGGTGACGACGATGAGCTCGCAGATATGGTTGACGAATCGGACAGCATACTGGGCGAGACTGGGCGAGTTGCTGGGACAGATGCTGTTGTTGAAGTTGGTGTCGGTTCGGTTGAATTGTCAGCTGGTGGCTTTTCAGGGAGTGGAAGTGGAGCGGCAAACAGACTCAAATCAGCGCCATCAATAATGACTTCAACAATATTTGGATTCACACCTTGAAGATGCAAGTCAAACACCAGTTCCTTCTCAGCAGCTAGAACGGATGTGATTGCATGAGCACGCGGCACATCCAGTGGGAGTGTACTAAAGTGCCACACAGATGCTGCGCCAATTAGGATAACAATGACCACTAACAGCAATCTGAAGAAGATGCGTGACCATTTGATGCCACCATCCTCATACCCAGATTGTGCTCCACCCATCAGAGCAGCATATACAGAGCCAGACTGTGCACTGCTGCCAGCTGTTGCAAATGATGAGGGCATTGTGGACACGCCAGATTGCACACCAGATGGGAAGCTGCCCGAAGAGCTGCCTGGCAAAGCAGCAAAGAGGTGATTGGATGAAGTGCGTGGTTTGCGATGACGTGGAAACAATGGAGTGGTCTCACTTGCATGATCAGAGCCAGTGCCGCCTACACCACCACCACCAACACTGCCAGTGCCAGATCCACCAGTAGCACTGCCTCCAATACCTGGGATGGACGCAATATAGTCAGACTGAGGGCGATTGCGACCAAATCGACGGCCAAGTGGACGTGGAATTGGCAGGTGCGTTGGAACGCCTGCACCGTCATCAAACACGTTGGAGGCAGGCTGTTGTTGATGTTGTTGATGTTGTTGTTGATATGCGGGGAACTGAGCAAGTGAAGGTATATTGCTACCAGTGGTCGATTGGAACGACATTGGAGCTGATCCAAATTTATCCAGTTCGGCTCCTCCACCGCTTGCAAAATGACGCAACAGTCGACCAGATCGTTTATTTCGAACAGCATTTGAAGCTGCCACTGAACTACCTACACTGTTGCCTGCAAAGTCTGGTTCAGGTGATGATGGCGTTGGCATACCAGACATTGTTGGTGACTGTGGAGTGCGTAGAGGCTGTCGATTAGAGTTGGCTGTGACTCCAGATCCAACTCGATATCTGAAGCGCTCCTGCTCCCTATTCTGCTGATACTCAAGTGCATCACTCGCACTGATCTCAGAGGCAGATTCATCCATCGTTGATACAGATGCTGCTGCCTGTCGATAGTTTTGATTATGGTGATGGTGATGGTGATTGAGTTGACTCATCTGATTCATCTGACTCATCTGACTGAGATGGCTGTGATGGCTGTGAAGACGAGCATGTTGGTGAGGTGAGTGTGTAAAGTGAAACTCGCCAGTTGCACCATATAATGTATCAAGCTGCTGGTCTAAAACAAGTCGATCACTGCTGCTGAGTCGTCCAAGACTAGCTCCACTCTCCAGTGCAGACAATCTGCCTTCTGAAGAGTCAAGACCTTCTTCCGTGCCGCCAACAGGCAGTGGAGACGCTGTGATGAGATGGCTATCTGCATTTGAAGGGTTGTATAGCATTGGAGCAAAGTTGGATATTTGCTCGTGTTCAGGCAAGAATCGTTGCGAAGGCTGATAGTGTTGATACTGCTGATATGAGGATGTCGCGGATGTTGTGGATGAATGACCATCTAAACTCTCAGTGTCTGCATCGATTGAAACTGTACTGGGTGGGCGTGATGGGTAAGCACTGCCTGGCTGGCTATGTTCATTCTCACTGTCTGATGCATTTGGAACAGATGGTTGACGCTGATGCTGTTGTTGATTGTGAGTATAATTAGGAGGCAGTCCATACTGCGATGCGCGATGGGTGGTGGATGACGAAGATGCACCTCGAGGTACTGAAGAGCCAGATGGAGGCTGAGGCAAAGGAGGTGCACCTGAGTAAGTTGACCATCGATGGCTCTGATTTCTTGACTGCAGTCTGTTTCGAGAAGGTGCACGAGACCCTCTACTGCGTGAGCCTGATCCACTTCCACTTCCACCTGCACCTGCACCTTCACGAGTGGCAGAGTCCCCGGCAACTGAGGCTGTAGTACGTGAGCGCAGATTTCCACGAATGAAACTCTCTTGATCAGAATCATTTGTATCGCTGCCCAGCAATGATGCAAAGCCAGACCACTCTGGAGCATATGGCACAAATGCACTTCCACTTCTAGCTGCTGCCGATGAATGGTGCTGCTGTTGTTGATTATGATGTTGACTATGATGTGGATGTTGTTGCTGTTGATAGACTGAACGGGTACTGCGAGGTTTACTAGTGCTTCCAAATGAATCAGTTGCTGTAGTTGTAGTTGCTGCTGTTGCTGTTGCTGAGTGTTGTTCATTCAAATGCTCATTGACTGCAATTGCAGTGGGATGGATCAATCCATCGTATTCATTAATTGTACTGTGGTGTGATCCAGCCACTGATGAATCATTGCTATCCTTGCGTACACTTGCGAATCCTCGAAGTACTCCAACATTTGCAATGGACAGCCGGGGATGTTGAAGTGCACTTGATGATGCTGTAGCCACGTTTCCTTCAACTGTCAGCTGTCGATTTGACCCTGTGCCTGTAGCTCCACTGCCTGCTGTTACACTTGTACTGCTGGCTGTACCACTAACTGCTGTGCCTGTGACGGCGCCACTTGAACTTGCTGTAGCTGATGCAGACACCAGGTGGGCAGCTGGCTCTCCACCTGCTAAACTGATACTGCCATCTTCACGGAAGGGCGATGCATTGTGAGTGATTAGGGTTGACATTGGTCGAGGTGCGATGTTGGCTGCAAGATTCCTCTTTGCCGCTGCGGCTGCTGCCAACACTGCGGATTGAGCAGCTGGTGCAGTTGATGTTGTCGTGATTGGTGCAGGTGTTGTAGTCAATGTAACCACCGCTGATGAATCTGCACTCGCACCCGCACTTGCACCTGTACTTGTACCAGTGCCTGCTACTGTAGCATTTGTAGTTGCTGCTGCTGTTGTTGCTGTATACACTGCTGGAATATCGCTTGCCAGATAGTTGCTAACATCAGATGGAGCTCTGCCATGAAAAGAGGGAAGTCTGGTCATTCTAGCTGTCGCTTCATCATTTATACCCATTCCAAGGCCCATCCCAGTTGTTGTATACTCAATTTCAGCCAATGCAGAGTGCTCTATCATATTATTATGAGTACTATGAGTATTATGAGCACTGCTATTATTGATACTATTGCTATAACCAACAGGTGTATGTGTTGATGCTGATGAATGGTTACTGTGTATCGACAGTACTGATCCAACACTGCGAAGACTCGGTCGGCGGCTATTTTCCGCACTATTATTAGCTGTGCTGCTGCTATTGCTCACGCTGAGACTAACTGGGTGCTGCTGATAAGGTTGCACTGGATCGGATGCTGTGGATGATGCTGTGATACTCAATGGGGAAGGTGAATGTGGCCGATTGCTACGCAGGGAGTGCTGTGAGGCAAGAAGTGCGGCTGGTATTATTATTGCTGCTGTAGAGTCTACTGGACTGGTATTATTTGAGCTGGTAGTAGCTGAAGCAATAGGAGGAACGGAAAGGGGAAGGGTCGTGGGATCCACAGTGAGAGAGGATACAGTTGAAAGAAGAGAACCGTTTGTAGTCGCTGCTGTCGCTGTTGCTATCGCTGTTGTTGTTGAGTCAGTCTGGGTTGCTACAACAGTGTTCGGCAAAGGTGGCTGTATTTGAGTCCGAATAACTGATATCGACTCTCGCAGCCGAGAAGGCGGTCGGGATGGAGGCCGTGATATCCCAACCCCACTAATCATCCCACCTGCATTGTTATTACTATTAGTATTATTGTTACTACTCGATATATTAAATGGTGTTGATGCCCCGCTGCTGTTACTGCTGCTGTTGCTCGAGCTTGATGATGATGCAGAAACACCACTCGTTGCCAATGCTGCACTGCTCGGTGTGATTGGAGGTGTCCCACTTGGATCCAGAATTGTATGGTTGTTGTTGATATGGTGGTCTGATGAATATGATGCCAATGAAGTGGCAGTAACTGGACTCGGAGCATTCGACGGGACTGGCGAAAACGCGCGATTTTGTTGCTGGAGTTGCTGTGTATGTACTTGCTGCGCGTGCTGTTTGTTCTGAACAGCAGCGTTGACAGAGAGCGGAGACGGCGACGGAGTGGAGCGACGAGGTATCCGACTCACACCATGAGCCCCGCTACTAATACCACCACCACCACCACTACCGCTGCTTGGCGCTATTCCAGCTATACTGCCTGTAGACGACAATGACGATGCAGTAGATACATGTTTCTGTTGCTGCTGCTGTTGCTGTTGCTGCGGTTTTCGCCTTTGTTTTTGGTGAGGATGAGGTTGTCTTTGCTGTTGCTGTTGTTGCTGCTGTTGCTGCTGTTCTGATGTGCCATTTCCGTTGGCAGAGTTACCGCTATTGCCACTGCCACTGCCACTGCCAGTGCCACTACCGTTGCGTGAGGCACTCGCGTTGCTACCACTGCTGTTATTGCCGCTACGAGCAGCTTGCTGACCTTGTCTCGAGCGTTGCTGCTGCTGTTGCTGCTGATGCATACTGTGGAAGAGTGTGTTATCAAAATAGTTTTTTTCTTGCTGTATTTTTTTTGAAACGAACGCGAGTGTGTTTGTATGTGTGCACTTTACACTGGCCATCCGTGTTTTGGCATCAACCGAGCGTGTGCCGAGAATACATTCCCCAAAATGATTGAGTTGAGAGAGAATCAGAGCTCCTGCAAGTATCCCTCTCCCTCTCTCTCTCCTCTCCCGCTCTCCTCTTCTTTCTCGGATTATCCCTGCAGGGTGATCTCGATTGATTGAACCGGCTACATGCACGCGAGCACTGACGTGTCTGTCCACTTGCATAAACAGTCATGAATCAGCCTCAAATCAACAACCATCTGAATGAGCAATTTAAACCGCCAAGAAAAAGATGCACATTAGCAATCCTAGACGATAACATCTATGCCATGTTGTGCATGTATTGTGCACCATTGTTCAAGTTCATCTTTGGCGTCACATTTACCTGTCATCTACTAGTGATGTCATCGCTGGCAACTCACTGAAAGAGGAGTATCTGTCTCCAATCCAATTTCTTCAAGTCAACTTTATCTAAACAAAGCACACTCTGCAACTGCCACAGCCTCAAACACGCCGATGACAAGCAACAACAACGACAGCTCGCTCACTGCAGCCTTCAGATTGCTCGATCTGCCACTAGATCTGAAGCTGTATGTCGTCGAGTTCTTCACTAGTCATGAAGCAGCCAGGGTTATAACGGTCAATCGCGAAGTTCATGACATGTTTACACGCACAGTCTGGCACAAGCTCTACGTCAGCAAAGCCTGTGGTGATGCGGCTGTGATATCTCTTGAAGCATTGGATCACTACGGCCATCTTGTTCGGCACTTGGTTATGAATCGCGGTCAAGATCTCACAGCTGAATTGGTGGCCCGTATTCCAAATGTCATGCATCTCAACTGCTGGTCTCTTTGTAAACTGTGGAGTATTGACGAACATTTCAGCTCATTAAGTAACCTGCGCACGCTCAGTGTTGTTCTAGGTGACCTGTCTTTATCTGAATTTGATCGAATTGCCAATTGGATTAACAACAGTATTGATAATGGTCATTTTAAGATGATTAGACTTGACATTACCATTGAAGTAAATGAGGATTATGAGTGTGATAATGGTGATGGTGATGGTGAGACAGACAGCAGTGATTCTATCAGAAACACACAGCAGTTCATAGCCAGGATCAAACACCAGTCCAGAATTCAGTATGACATTAGTTTAGATTCGCCCTCTCTGCCATTCCATATTATCATTGCCCCTATCTTGGCTAGAACCACAGCTATCGACATTTGCCATTATGCGGAATGTTCCGATGACGATGATAGCGATGATAGCGACGATAGCGACGATAGCGACAACAGTGACGAGATCAATAAAGATGGTGGAATAGTATGTTTATCATGGCGTCTCAAAGGGCTATTCAACGACCCACTGCCACAGCTGTTGAGGCTCAGTATGTACATATGTTGCTGCAGCGGATCATCCTACGACTACAGCACATTTACACCTGAACAAATGCCTGCTCTGAGAGATCTATCCCTAACTGTTTGCAGCACCAGCTGTTATCGTCGCCATGGGTCACCAGTCTCACAGATCTTCTCTCGTCCTTGGCCATCCATTGTTGACATTACTCTCGAGGGACAGCTTCCATACGCTGCGGTCGAGCAACTTGTCACCGCTCTTCCCAAAGTTACAAGTTTTACGCTCGATTGTAAAGGTGAGGAATTTTTCAGTGACCTTGTTGTAACCAAGTTGCACCTTCTGCAGAAATTGGAGGTTATCGACACAAACCACTTTAGAACTCCTCTGTTCCTCAACCATTACGAAATGTTTAGCTACACCGACACGCGTATCCATGATCTGTACCTGACTGCTGTCGAGATAACAGAAGAGGTGGCGTGTTTCATCATTCGTGGGATTGGTGCGACGTTGCAAAACTTGAGTCTGATCGGTTGCACAATAACATCGGATGCAGCAGATTATGCAGTCGATCTTGCCAAAAGAATGTCAATTCCCAATGTCAGATACATTCATTGTGAACCATATACCAATGATGAGAAGAATGTGGACGCGTGGGTTGTGTTCATTTCTGCGTTTAAACATCTTCAGACGCTGTCTGTTCGCCGTGGGCTACGTTCAGAAAAGGAGCAGATCCTCAGAAACCATCCCAATTTAACCTTCAAATAAACGCTCAATTCTTAATGCTTAATCATATAATTACTCTTTTTCATTAAAATACAAACTAAATTGATTGAGTTCTGACCTGATGAGGTCGAGCAGTATCAGTGAAAATTCCAACTATCCACGTCTTTGTAGGATAGATGATTCGTTTTGTAAAAGCCGGTGAATACGGAATGGCTACTACTGCCAAAACTGGCCAAACTTTTCTAGCTGTGGCCATTCCAGCAGCAAATGCACGCACCACACGATTGCTCTCGTCCGCTGGATCCATATTGGCAAAGCGAACTCGATACAGATTGATGAAAAACATGGACCGGCGCAGCTGGTGCTCCTTGGGTTTGATAAAGGAGAGCGGAGGAGCAACGTAAGTTACACCAGTCGTCACGATTACAGTGAGTGAGATCAGATACACAGTGGCACTGACGAAACCAACGACATTGTCGATAGGAGGTGTGACGAAGAGGTGCTTGAGGTCTGCCCATAAGTCGACTCGAGGCAAAACGTGCACCTTCATCAAAGAATAGAAAGTATGTTTGAAAGAGTGGCGGGGTGGAGTTGGAATTGGAAATGGATGAGGAGATTATCCACACTGAAGGAATTGATATCAGACTGAAGATAAAGCAAAGCACATATATAGACTAGATGTGAAATGTTCTAATTCAATGTGCATCAGCGAGCGTTAAAATAGGTTGACATTTACAGACTGGCTATGAAGTTGATACGGTGTGTAGAGGATATGAAGGACGTCCCAGCCTGGGATATTGACCGAGGCGAGCATGTCAATCAAATTCTCATCGCCAAGTACAATCCCTCGGTGACGAAACAGCACTTGCTCCATATCAGCAACCAAGCCGTGGTCGATGTACAAATATATATCACCAAAGTTGTTCAGCTCGACAAATGGCAGAATACAGGACTCGACATCGTGGATAGTTGCAGCTTTACCGAGGAGATTGAGGGTTGTTATGCGAACTCTAAATTGCTCGATCAAGTACTGTGGACTGTTGCTGCGGTCGTTCGTGATTGCCAAGTCGATCAATGCGCCAATAGCGATGTACAGGTCGATGCGCTCATCAATATGCATGCTAGCGTGGTGTGCAAAATCCAAGAGGAACTCGGAATGCTGCCATGCGACATGGGCAGCGTACAATTGGTTGTCGCAGGCATGCACCAGTTTGGAGTGAATGATATCAGCCAGCTCGGATAATGTAACATCTAAGGCACTTGGCAGAGCATGCAGTGGATCGTTAATCAATTCTGTTGGATACTGGCGAAGATGCATTTTGGCGTATGCTAAATAAACATACATCATGGTGGGAGATAGGGCATAGAGCAATCGAACAAAACTAGCTGCACCTGGAATATTGTAAACATCAATGTCCATATCGGATGTTGAAAATGACGCTGCTGCTGATGTCACATTCCTGAATGCTTCGTACCAAAGTCCGCCAAACTTTGCGACGATGGAATCTTTCAACGCCTGTGGTTGTTTGGATGCATTGGCTGCGATGATGTTGCTAACGTTCTCAGTGACGTTTGTGTCTAGGGATGCCGACAGGATTAGGTCGCCATCAAACTCGTCGAGGAACTGTAGTGCTGTATATTTATTCTCAACACTGATGGAGTGACTGAACACATCTTTGACTGCAAGCAACACTGCATCCACTGGAGCCAGCTGACCAGACCAAGTTGCGACAACCATACTTTTGTAATCCAGATTGAGGTGAAGTAGTAACTCGTTGGCTTGTTTGTACTCTGACTCTTGTTCTTGTTCGTGCTCTTGTTCGTGCTCTTGTTCTGGCTCTAGTTCTGGCTCTGGACTTTCAATATCCAGGTCAATATCCAAGTCACTATCAATCAATCCAAAGGCTTTTGCACAGTTCAATTTGGCACACTTCACACTGAGGCTATCTCCATCACCAGCTTGGATGTCAAGTATATTTGCGAATGCGACAATAAATGGGTTTACAACATAGCGGCATACTCTGGCAACGTCGGCAACTGCATTGTAAAATGCATGTGAACTGTGGAACACCTTCATGGCAGAAGCAATGATTCCGAACATTGGAACACACTCGGCGTGAATAGCGTCGTGGAAGTTGACATACAAGTGGCGGAGGTCGAGGCACATGACTCGCTGGATGAGAGCAGCTGCACATTTGATCAAGTCGATGCCATTTGGTGAATTGAGATGCATTGACTGGCCAGCAGCCATCAAAGTACACTCTCTGATTCTGGTCAGTCTGGTATGCTCAAGTGTCACATCTGATTCCAGAAGATTAGAAAGACACTTGAGTGCCGCAACCGACTCTCCGTTGTCGCTACCGATGATCGATTTGCACAGCACTTCGACAACGACATCGGCTACTGGATCATCGCCAATCCGCATCAGTTCCACCCAAAATCTGCTGGCAATAACAGCATCGCAATCAGCCGTGGCACGAGCAGCAAGGCTCAGCACATTTGCACAGAGTTCGTGTGCATCCATGTACTTGAGATAGGCCATTTGCTTTAGTGCACTCATCAGCTGAGGCACAGCGCGCAGTGCGACAGTGCAGGACGGAGGAAATTCCAACGAGGTAGCTGTGGGCATGGCTGCTTCAGCGTCAATGATCTCATTGCATTGATTGATCAGTGTGGCACAAGTGATAATGTACTTGTGAGAACGACGTCCCAAGTTGGTGAATGACAAAAATATGCTGACAGCCTCCTCGATCTGATCTCGCGTAATTGGCACCGCAACCGTGGAGAGTATCGTCTCGTATGTCCACTTTGCACTCTGCTGCACGGTATCCTGACCAGCAGGACTCGTCGAATAGATAGTCATTTTTTTGAGGAGTTACAGAATAGAGGTACGTTTGAGTAGTGTACAGAGCGGTAGAGTAGTGGTGGATTTGGGAGGAAAGTAGCCTGTATCAAGAAAGAAGACCCAGCACAGTCGACTTTCCTTGTAAACGGGAGTGAGAGAAAGAGGGATGTGCTTTATATTTATAGAAAAAAGAATGGGAGGAATGGAGGCATCTTCCGTTATCCTCTTTTACAAAAATATTATTAAAATGTTAATAACATGTGATTCAAAAGACAAAGCGTGGCATAACAAAACAGATAACTTGATCTTCAAACTCGCTGCTCAATTAGACGAACACAATCTTGATATTAGGATGCTGAGTTCGCCATTTCGTATGTTTTTTTCGCTGTACAATATAGTAGTGCAAGGCGAAGGTTCGGGAGCATGCTAAGCAGTTTCACACATTGGAATCTGGTGTCAAAATGCAGCAATCTGTCATTTATCTGAATATAATATACAATTGTCAATTTTGAGTGTAAATTGTTCAAATTATTTTTTTATTTTTTTGTTGCATTCACTTCCGGATTTTTGGGTCACACGCAGATTTAAAATCAGCTCTGGGCGAGATTCAGTGTGTGTGTTCGTGAGAGAGAGTAGTGAGAGAGACAGAAATTATAACCAGCAAGCAAAAAGCAAGCAAAAAAAAACACACAAGTAGCCGCCTCTGTCTGGATCACTCCCAACAGCGTCAGAATCACCTGCTGGCCTCTTGATCTGCCTCTCACAAATCTCACTATCGTTGCCCCCTTCAACAAAAAAGCACCGAGTATCATTCATTTAGACCAGAATGGGTAGAGTTATCCGTACTCAGCGTAAGGGCAAGTCGCCAATCTTCCGTGCGATCACGAAGAACCGCAAAGGCGCAGCTAAGCTCCGTGTTCAGGACTTTGCTGAGCGCACCGGCTACATCAAGGGTGTTGTGAAGGAAATCATCCACGACCCAGGCCGTGGTGCTCCACTCGCCAAGGTCACCTTCCGCGACCCATACCGCTACAAGACCCGCACCGAGACCTTCATCGCCACCGAGGGTATGTACACTGGCCAGTTTGTCTTCGCCGGCAAGAAGGCTTCCCTGCAGATGGGCAACGTCCTCCCACTCTCTTCTCTCCCAGAAGGTACCATCATCTGCAACGTCGAGGAGAAGGCTGGTGACCGCGGTGCCCTTGCTCGCGGCTCTGGCAACTACGCCACCGTTATTGGCCACAACGAGGCTGACGGCAAGACCCGTATTAAGCTTCCATCTGGTGCCAAGAAGGTCGTCAGCTCTACCTGCCGTGCTACCGTTGGTATTGTTGCCGGTGGTGGCCGTATCGACAAGCCAATGCTCAAGGCCGGTCGTGCTTACCACAAGTACAAGGCCAAGCGTAACTGCTGGCCAAAGACTCGTGGTGTTGCTATGAACCCAGTCGACCATCCACATGGTGGTGGTAACCACCAGCACATTGGTCACGCCTCCACCATCTCCCGTGGCGCCGTTCCAGGTCAGAAGGTCGGTCTCATCGCTGCCCGTCGTACTGGTCTGCTCCGTGGTACCAAGGTCGACAAGAACTAAGTACTGCCTCGCTAGCACTTTTAAAAAAGAAAAACAATTCAATCGATGCACAGAGATTTGTGTCAATTCTGCATGCAATGCTGTATTTTTTGAAAGGAGATGAAGAGCAGTGTATATGGCACAGCAACGAGTTGTTGCAGTAACAATGTCGACATTATTGTGAGACTGCGATACACTCTGCAGATGAATGAGTGCGAGTTTGATCGTTTAATGAATGTCACAAGAGCCATTTGGATGTAATGGAGGTATTTCCTCAGTTGTCCTTTCACCTCATCTCATTTCATTCTAATCTGATTCTACTCTAATCTCATTCTATTCATAGTTATACAGCAGAGCAAGGGTTTAAACTCATTCAAATAAAGTTTAAAGAGTGATTAAAATGCAGTCAATTTGGGAGGTTTTTATGGAGTTTTTATAGTACACAGATTTGAGGATGAGGATGAAACGCGATAAACACACAAAAGAGTAAAGTAAAACGCACACCAGCAGAATGTTTATACATAAAACATAAACATTCCTTGTGCTGATGTGTAAGAAGAAGCAATGCGCATATAGTTGGGAGTGGATGAGTATTGTGGGGGGGGGAACTGAATCCAACACACATAGTTAGTAAGTGAAGAAAAAAAGGTAAGGGGTTGAACTGAGGACGATGCTGTGATTTGAGTGCTGTAGCTAATGCAGTTAATGCGAGCGGTGCAAAGTGCGACAGATGAAGAATGCGTTGTTATGCGGTGCGAGATTTGCTGCTGCTGTTGCTGTTGCTGCTGTTGATGAGGGACTGGAACCAGGGATCGGCAATAACCTCGGAGATGCTTGGGCGTTCAGCTGGATCAATAGCCAGCATGCGCTTGATCAGTGGCGCAGCTGGGTGCAACTTGTACTGACCACTGGCCATTTGCTCGTCAGTGTGGACAACACCTGGATCACGCAACCAGTGGTCGAGAGCGTGAGATCCGTGCTCGAGGTACATGGCAAAGTTGGCATCAGTCACACGGGCAGCTGACCACGGGAAGTGACGAGACAGGAGCGCCAGGAACACAACTGCAATGGACCACACATCCACCTTGAAGGCATCATAGCACAGCTGCTGGTACGCGGCATGGACGGCAGCGGAGGTGTGGGCAGACGTTGTTGGATACGACAGGATGGCTTCCATCGGAATGTACGGTTCAGAGCCACATGCGCCACGAGTATAGTCAGAGCCAGGCGGCAGGATGCGGGCACAGCCAAAGTCAATCAGCTTGATCGAGCCATCGGCAGCTACACCAATGTTGTCGAGCTTGATGTCACGATGGGCCACGCGGTGGACAGTGTGCATGTGGTGAACACCGGCGACGAGCTGCACAAACACAGACTCGATGGCTTGGGGCGACAGGTCACGGCGGTTAATGTACTCAAACATGTCTGTCACACAATAGTCCATAACAGCGTAGAAGGTACCCGTCTTGAGCAGGGTACCATCGCGTGAGGCTGTGCCGGATGGTGTGAGTTCAAAGCAAAACTCATGTGTGCGGATCACGTTGGCCTGGTTCATTGACAGTGCCACGCGGGCTTCACTCTCCACGTGGCGCAGACGTTGTGCAAACGTAGTGTGTGCTGGGAAAGAGTACGATTTGACGGCAACGTAGGTGGAGCTTGACTTGAAGCCGTGCAGAGCGACGCTGCCGCCAGTGCCACTGCCGAGATGGCGCACCATTGGACCATACGTTGCTTCAATGTAGTCTGGTCCAGCAAGGTTGACCAGGCGGGAGTTCATCATATCGGCGACTGGCGGCATGGAAAGGAGAGCCTCACTGGTCTCGACATCAAGGAGACCTTGTGCAACGTCTCCGGAATTGATGCTCTGGCTGCGGCTGCGACTCTCGCTGGATGCAGAGCCACTGCCAATGTTGCCACTGCTGCCACTGGTGCTGGACGATGATGTGGAGGTGCTGCGGAGGCGGCGGTGGTTGTGACCGACATGAGCAGTGCCAAGACCAAGAGGGGACATTGATCCGTGCATTGCGCGAGAAGTGACAGGCGATTTGGGGCTGCGAGGGGACTTTGGATGGCGCTGGACCTTTGGCGGGACATGGCCAAGACGGGAGCCAGCGACTGTTGAGAAGGAAGATGAATGGGCGGTACTGCGCACCGGCGACGAACCAGAGCCACCAACAAGGGTCGATGATGGAGCGGTTGTCGGGGACAGCGGCGCTGGCAGCAAATCCTCACCGTCGACTTCCACTTCCTCACACTGTTGCTGCTGTTGCTGCAGCTGCTCATTTACTGCGGCAAGCGTCAGTTGAGCACGATGATGCTTGTGAGTCACACCAGCAGCAGCAGCAGCAGTAGCAACAGAGGAAGAAGAAGTGGAAGAAGACGAGGATGAGGCAGCTGGCATGGAAGCCGCCGCTGCTTTGGGAGTCGATCTAGCGAGTGCCATCAAGCTGTTAAAGGCGCAAAGGGCAGCAAGCACAGATCAAACAACGGGGATGAAAAAGAGGAACAAGGGTAATGAAGTAGTTGGGTTGGTTGGTTGGTTGGTTGATAGTTGGGTTGTTGGTTGTTGTGACCAGGCTAGCTAGGCTTCGCCGTCGGTCAACAATAAGAGTTGAAAAAGAGGTGGTAGAGGTTGATTCCTCCAGAAAGGATGGGATGCTCAGTCGATCTTCTGTCGATGTGCGGCCGCTGTACGGAATTTATACCCGCTCCCAACTCGGGATGAAATTTTTTTATTTGCGCACGAGGGACAAGACCAGAGAAGTGTTGCACGCTCTGGCTTGCTTACTTGCTGTCTGGCTGACTCTATTGGCAAGAGGGGAAAAAGAGTATAGCAGGCGATACTGTGACCACTTAGTCAGTCAATGCAAGTCCCAATTCGGACCGTGGTTTCGAAAGAGAATGCGAAAGAAGAAAGAAGAAAGAAAAGAACAGTATGGAGCAAATGTTATAAACACACACACACATGCACGCACGCGCACACAAGCACACTCAGAGATAGAGAGAGAGAGAGAGAGAGAGAAATGATGCAAAGAGAGAGTGTGAGAGTGCGTATGTGAGTGTGAGTAACGGAACGAAAGAGAGGAATGCCTGCAGATGTAAAAAGTGGATGCACGCGGTCTCCCTCTCAGCAAAGAAGAGAAAGAGGAAGCAAGCAGCAGTTGACTGCAGTGTGGTCAATGGCAGTAGGCAGGTTGCAATGTAGGCTGAGACTTTTTTGTTGATCCCACGTTGGTGGGAGGTCGCGAACGAAGGATGGAATGTGCCAGATGTCCTCGTGGTTGGTATCTCGCTCGGACATGTAATTAATGCGAGTTCAACCATCATCCCGACGCCACGCCTGATGGCAATCGATGAGAATGAAACAGGGAAGGGGAGAGTGGTTTAAGGAGACCCGCATCCTATCAATCAACATGAACGCAATATGGGGATGGAGAGGGGGAGTGGAAGGGGGTCTAACGCGCCAAAGCACAAGTAGTATTGCCAGCTTACAAACCAAGGATGTCACGAACTGTCACGAAGCACGCTCCTTGAAGGAAGGAGGTCAGATGCCAAGTCTTCATTTTTGCTGTTGTTTCTGCCTTTTGTTTTTGTTTTTGTTTTTGTTTTTGTTTTTGTTTTTGCCTTTGTTTTTCTCTTTTTCTCTTTACTAGAGTCGTGTCATGTCGCTTGAGGAGCACATCGAGGGTAGCTGGCAGCAGCAACAGCAGCAGATTGTGTCGCGATCTGTTATAGGCGACTCAAACAGCATTGCAGCCGGTGGTATAAACAGCGGGAGTATGATCCAGCCTCTCGAACGTGGGTTCATCGCAACAGTTGGCGACTCCACCACTAATACTGCTACAACTGGTACTACTACTAATGCCACAGCAGCAGCGGCAACTACCATAGCTGCTGGTGTGCCAGCTGGGTCTTCTTCTGCAGTGGACGATGTGCCTATCTTCAGTATCGATCGAGTTCAGTTCACTCTTCCTGCACGCATTGTAGCTGCAGAAGTGGCCAATCGCGTCCTGGTTCTAGTGTTAGAATCCAATCTCATTATGCGGATTGACTTGCAGACAGCTCATAGCGTCGATGAGATTATGCTGCCTCGCAGACCATCGGAGAATCTGATTACGCCACGTCGCATCTTCTTGGATCCGTCTGCTCGCCATTTGCTCATTGTCACTACTCAGCTGGAGACTTATTACTTGCATTCTTCATGGTCGAAGCCGAAAGCGCTGGCCAAGTTCAAAGGGTTGGATATCACAAGCGTTGCTTGGAACAAGGCTGGTGTAGTTGCTGCACTAGCTGCCAATAATGATCATTCCTCATCATCAGTATCAGCAGCATCGGCAGTTTCTAGTATATCGACGCGTGCAATCCTGCTGGGCACATCGGATGGTGGTATTTATGAGACGGAGATTGAACCGTCAGATGAATATTTTAAGCGAGATGACAAGTATCTGGTCAAGTTATTTGCAGCAACTTCCAGTGACCACTCGAGTCGAAGTGCAAATAGTATAACCGGAATCTACTTTGAGTCCTTCCCAGCCAATCCTCGTTCATACTTTATAATTGCCACAACTCAGTCGCGCATTTACCAGTTTGTTGGATCGGTTGGTGCTCCAAGTGCATTCTCTAGTCCCCATATAACACCTTCAGCCGCTGCAGATGGAGATGGCTCAGCTGTATTTGAAAGAATATTCCAGAAATATAATGCATCATCTGGCAACACTGGAATGTATCAGGAAATGCCCACATCTGGCTCTACAACATCAAATGTGCATAGACAACTCCGATTCTTCTCAAAGAATAGAGACCGGCATCAGTTGGGCACTGCGACGTCATTTGCATGGCTGACTGAGCCAGGCGTGTTTCATGGCCAATTGGTATATGGATCAAAGTCACTTAGTGACGGCGGAGTCATCACAAATGCATCACTAGTTCCGTATCCGGCTCCACCCCAGTCAGCATCGCCCAACTCAGACTTGATTGCCATTGCACTATCAGAGTACCACTCAGTGCTACTGTATAGAGATCGAGTGCGTGCAGTCTGTTTGCTCAATGACGAAGTGGTATATGAAGACATGATAATGCTAGACTCGGGTGAATCTGCTATATCGCTGTCAATAGATGCCTTGGGAGGATACACATACTGGATATTTACACCATCGTCAATATATGAGCTGATTGTCGATAGAGAAGATCGGGATATGTGGAAAATCTATCTCCAAAAGAAAATGTTTGATCAGGCTCTGGCTCACTCTTCAACTCCTTCACAGAAAGACGCGGTTGTTGTGGCTCAGGCTGACTACAATTACTCTCAGGGACGCTATTTGTTATCTGCCAAATATTATGCACAGTCCACCTCTCTTCCCTTTGAAGAAATTGCACTCAAGTACATGGTGCAGAGAAATGAACCGGAGGCTTTAAAAGAGTTTCTGCTACAACGGTTGGATCAAGTTAAAAAGAAGCATCATTTGGCTCAGGCTATGGTATTGGCTACTTGGATCACAGAGTTGTCGTTGAATCAGCTCAATCAATCTGAAGATGCGATGGCCTCTCTGGGTGCACTCTTGTTAAACTCCAACAGCTCAACAAACAGCGACCGTGCAAACAATGACCGCGCAAACAACGAGTCTAAATTGCGCGGGTTGAAGGCTGAGCATGAAGTCATGGTTGACGAGTTCCGTTCATTTATGGAGGCTAACAAACACATTCTTGATCAGAGCACTACTTATCAAGTCATTGGTGCACACGCCCGTACTGATGACATGCTGTTTGCTGCTGCATTGTTCCATGATTATGATTTGATTGTGCGTCACTGGCTGGATGAAGGTGATTATCAACGCGCTCTTAGTTCATTGTTGAATGCAACTAGTTCTGAAAATAGCTCATTGTCAGAGATGTTTTATAGATACACTCCTCAGCTATTGAAATATTTGCCAGCTCAGACAATCGATGCACTCATTCGACAGCCAGATGTATCTCCTCGCAAGCTACTGCCTGCTTTGGCCACTGTAAATGCAAATGACAGCATTAGATATTTGACGCATGTGATTCGTGCGCGTAGAATGACTGACCAAGTTGTGCATAATTTCTTGGTTAGTGTATTGGCATCAGCCCCAACTCTAGATGAATCCACTCTTGTGCGTTACTTGACTGAGTACTCTGCTCTAAGCTCCTCTGCCAATAGTGGCTATAGTGCGGGTCATGCATTGAGAGTCTGCAGAGCATCCAATCGAGTAAAGAGCTGTGTATTGTTATACAGTATGCTTGGTCAAAGTGAAGATGCCGTTGATTTGGCTCTGGAAAGCGGTGATATCGAACTAGCTCAAATCCACGCCGACCGTCCTCGTGTATTCTCGCATCTGGCTCACACTGTTGGTAAAACAGGCGGTATTATTGGCAGTGATAGCATCTCAATGCTGAGCTTTGGTAATGATAACATTGGTGATAGTCTGATGAATATTGACACTGCGACTACAGGCAACACGAGCAATACTGATGAACTGCGTCGTAGATTGTGGCTTAAGATTGCACGCCATGTAATTGATCGTTCTGCAAGCAGTCCTGATGGTATCAAATCCGTGATTGCCTTCTTGCGTCGCTGTGACCCACTGTTGACAATTGAGGATATTTTGCCACTGTTGCATGACTTCTCGTCAATTGATGACTTCAAGGATGAGATTTGTCAAGCACTCGAAGCATACAGTGACCAGATTAGAGTGTTGCGCGCTGAAATGGATGATGCAACTCGCAACGCTGAGTCAATCTCTCGTGAAATTAGCTCTCTCAAGACTCGCTTTGCATTGCTTGGTAGACACGATAGCTGCCAGTTGTGTGGAAATGCCCTGGCTGCATCCTCTTCAAATGACACCTCTGGTCCAAATGGAAATGGATTTTTGGTGTTCCCTTGCCAGCATGTGTTCCACTCTGACTGTGTTCTTGATAAAGCTGCAATGTTCCTCACTGCAACTCAGCGCAGACGCGTCAAGCAGATCCAGCAACAGATATCTCGTGAATTACTGTTGGGTGATGGCGGTCTTGGCACCTCTCTGCATCTTACTGATGCCTCCTCAGCAGCTGCAGGTGGCGCTTCTGGTGTTGGGGGTGATTTCAAAGGCACAGTTGGCCGAGTTGGAGGCCGTTTGTTGCAATCCACAATGCAATCAGTTGCACACGCAATGACTGCGCTGCCTCTCACTCGTTCCTCTGAACCAACTTCCGCAGTCAATGTGGCCAGCAATGGATCTGGAGATGTGATTGAGAAGTTAAAGTCAGAGCTGAATGCGATCTTGACGACAGAGTGTATACTGTGTGGTGATGCGATCATTCGCACGATTGATGAGCCGTTTGTGGGTATCGGCGAAAACGAGGCATTTGTGTATGAAGATGCTACTTCTCCTAAATGGAACGCTTCTTTCTAATAAAGCAAGAAAAGGTAATAAATCATTTGTTTTTGATCCTTTAACTCGTTTCACTCTGCACTTTTAGTTTTAATTTTCATCCCTAAAACAAAGGCATCTATCTTGCTAGTTAGCTATTAGGTTAGCTATTAAGTTAATGAGAGTTTGAAATGTTTCGTGCAAACTCAATAAGAGCACGAGTTGGACGGCCAGTCATAGTCTTTGCGCTGTCAAGCATACCAGACCCAGCAATGTCAATGTGCGACCACTCTGGAATATCAGTTTGGTTGTTCAGATCAATTGACTGATCCTTTTCGCTCTGCTCGCCATCAGCATCCTCAGCACCAGCAGAAACAGCCTCGGTCGCCTTGACAGGCTGAATGAACTCGCGCAGGAAGGCGGCGGCTGTGCATGAGCCAGCCCATCTTCCTGGACTGATGTTGGCCAGATCGGCGAGCTTAGACTCCTTGGTGACGCCGTTCACAAACTCGGAGTGAAGAGGCATGCGCCAGAACGGGTCGTCCACAGTCTGAGAAGCCTGGTCGAGCTGCTGCCAAAGTGCATTCGTGGTGGAATAAACGCCAGAATAGGTGTATCCGAGAGCAACGACAATGGCGCCAGTCAGAGTGGCAACATCAATCATGCGCTTGGGTTTGTGCTGAGTAGTCATGTAGTAGAGAGCATCGGCAAGAATCAGACGGCCCTCTGCATCAGTGTTGAGCACTTCGATCGACTTGCCATTCATGGCGTAAACAACGTCGCCTGGCTTGGTCGCGTTGCCAGATGGCATGTTCTCGCAGAGTGGAGTCACAGCCGTCACATTGATTGGCAGTCCGAGCTTGGCAATGCCGTACATTGCTCCTACAACCGACGCGGCACCGCCCATATCGCCGCGCATCATCTCCATACCCTGCGATGGCTTGATGGAAATGCCACCGGTATCAAACGTGACACCCTTGCCAACCAAACCAATGTCAGTCGATTCGTTCGAAGATGGGTTGCCGCGGTAAATGATCTCGACAAACTTGAGCGGCTCAACCGAACCGCGCGCCACTGACAAGAATGCACCCATGCCTTTCTCCTTTGCCCATTCCTCGCCATACACGTTCACCTTCACAGCATTGCTACCAAACTCTGCAAACTTCTCTTGCACAGTGTTAGCGAAAATCGATGGAGTCATGTGGTTTGCTGGGGTGTCAGCCAGCATCCGAGCCCAGTTTTGAGCACCCGCATAAATCACTCCAGTATTCCAGCCCAGTTTCTCAAACGATCCACTAGTGCTGCTGCTGCTGCTGCTGCTGGCAATCGATGAGTTCAATGGCTCGATATCAACGCGTTTCTTGCGGTTGGCCTCGCTCTTGAGAGACTCCTCCCAATATGCAGCCAAGTATGCACCTTCTGCAGCTTGATGGGGGTGGCTTAAGTCGTCAACCAGAATGCGAGTTGCTCCGCTTTCACGCAATGCCTTGACGGCTTTGTTGGTGGCATCACGCACGGTCTTGGTCGATGATTCTTCGCCCAATCCCACCAATGCAGCTTGAGAAATGCCAGAGGAGCTTGAGGCACCTTGGGGAAGGTAGACGAGCTTGCATTCACCGGACTTGCCCTTGAGCTGAGCACCGCCACGCGCAACATCGAGCAAGTATTCGTTAGCTGAGGAAAGCTGGCTGTTGGAGGAAGAAGTCAGCGAGAGACCGGGGCGAACACCAATAACAGCGCCAACAACTGGTGGCTTGGTGGAGGAAGAGGAAGAAGAAGAGGCGTAGCTGCGGCGCGCGATCGCAGTCAAGGACACAACGCGAGAGCACCTGTTCATCAACATCGTCATCGTTGTTTGTTTTTTGTTTTTTTTACGAGGAAATTTTGGCAACACATTCAACCAACAAGCATACAATATGCTACTACTGATTGATGATTATTAGCCATTGCTTCATTTAAGTTTTAATCATAATCAGGTGAGTATGCCTAGTAAACAAAACAATGAAGATGTAGGGATGTGTCCAAGTCATTTTAAAGTTTATCGCCAGTAGTGTCCTTCTTTTTGTCGCAGCACATGATGTTATAAAACTCAGCAGTGTCACCATTACACTCCGCTGTAAACATATCATCTTTGTCAAGCGTATACTTCATATCCGTGAACTCCTTCGTGAGCATCGCGGCTTCCTGCTTAGTCTGTGCAACGCGAGTCTCACTTTTGGAACCACAGTTGGCGTCCCTATCAAACATGCACTTATTGGCCCAGGCACATTTGGGAGCACCACGATTTCCAGCTCTCTGGTTGCCTTCATTGGTTTGGAATAGTAACTAGTTGAAGAGGATTACAAACAGTATGGGATGTGAGTATGAGATGTGAGTAAGCGCGTTGTTGCTACGATGTTGCGATGTGATATGAAATGAAAGGCGAAGGAAGGAAGGAGGATGTTGCCTGTCAGCCGCCACATAAATATCAATCGAGGGACAAGTGTAGTAAACCCCAACAGCCTCCTCTCGTTCTCTCATTCGTTCGTTCTCTTTCTTTCTCTGTACGTTGTCGTGGTATGTGAGAATGTAGAGTTTGGCCGCAGACGTTGTTGGCGTGTATTCTATCTCCTTATTCATTGGTATATGTGCTCTCTTCTTTCCTTTGGTGCTTTACAGCCATTCTACACTCAGGTTGTGACTTTTCAAAAAAAAAAATAAGGAGAAGTATAGTAAACACTGGGAGTAGTTGCATCTAGGAGTAAGCGCGTGAGCAAATTTGCGGCTGGTTGAGTAGAATGCGTGAGTATATATGTATTTTACTCAGTCGTGAGAGCTAGATCATAGATAGGTGTTTGTGTGATTGGCAGTTAATTTAAAGTGGGCGATTTGCGTACTATCCGCTGTGTAGTGAGCGATTATTACCACTCTCGATAAAGTTGCTCAACTACTGTTTCTCCCCTTTCGTTGCTATCCTCCGCTTCGAACTTTGCTGCATCCTTTCCTTTTACTCTCCACGTAAACAACCTGTGTTACCGTTACTACTACTACCACTACCACTACTACTACTACTACTGCTACCACCACCACTGCTGCTACTACCACTACTGTTCTAATGAAGGTCTCTATCTGTGCTCTTGTCGCTGCCTCTGTCGCCGTGGTCAACGCGGCTACCATCTCTATCACTGCTGGTCCAGGTGATAATTTCTCTTCGCCATCTGGCCCTGTCAACGTCGGCGATACCATCGAGTGGACGATTTCTGGCCACCACGATGTCGCCGAAGCCGATGGCCCTGGGTCCTGTAAATCAAAGCAAGGTGGGTTCAAGTCTCCAATTGGCGGCGTACAAGGCAAGTTCACATATGTCGTGAAGGCTGCTGGTCCAATTCATTTCTATTGCACGATTGCCAACCACTGCGCAGTCGGCATGAAGGGCACCATCAACGTTGCTGCTGCGTCTGTTGCACCATAGATTTCCCAAACCAACCCAAGTCGCCTCAAGGTGTAAAAGGGGGGGGACTGGACTTCCAATTTATCTTTTAGTGGCTAAGTCCAACCAAAGAGCTACTCTTTATGCCTAAGCTTTGTTCCTCTTTAAACTAATGCAATGAAAGTAAAAATGATAGGAAGGAGTGAAATGGAGGGATAAATGGCTGATTAAGTGGAATGACAAAGAGTGGTGAAGCAACTCAACCTGAATTGTATCGAAATCACAACTGGCGCCAACATTGCTGGAATGGCGATGATGTGGTGTTGTGTGGAGCTGCATAATATCCACTCCTGCCATCATCCCCTCTGTCCAAATAAATGTGTCCATATCGTACTTTGTTTAAACAAAAGGCCAATAAACTGCATTTCAAAGGGGAGCTCTTGAAGCGTGGGCATATCACACAAATCGTGTTACACATGTTTACTAGTTTGGGCATTGTTGCCATGCGGATTTTCCCTAAAGCTCCGTTTCGAAACTGCACGCATTTTCGAGAGAGAGAGCTGATGTGCTGGTCCTAACATAATAGAAAGCGATGCCCGCGTGGGACTGGTGCGACTGGTGCGACTGTGAGCATGTCCGTAGCGAGAGACAGTTTGAGCCGAACACGTGCTTCGCTTTGACATTCTTGAAAGAAAAAACAACAACATCCGATGTCATTGCTGCATTGTGTCGATTGTCAAGTGTCGAGTTCCCCGCGCCTGCTCCTATTCCAATTACTGTTTCTAGTCTCAAAGCGAGCTGAAGAACGCCTCTGTCATTACGCAACTCCCGACAGGATATAACATGCGTTTTGTTTTTATTGTGTTGTTATAGAGAGTGATCGACCATTTTGCTCCACACTTACAAACCCACCACTGCGATCGGCATTCGCTTCTTTCAACACAGACTCTCCTATTCCACCGCCAATCATCAATCATTAATCACCATCAACTATTAATCATTACTCACAATCATTCTGCTTCTCCTTAGTCTTCTCTTCAATGGTTCGTATTGCGTTTGTATCCACCTTTGTCGCGCTGCTGGCTGTGGCTTCGGCCGCCTCCACCGATAACAACACTTACCGTATTGTCCAGCCAGACACATCCAAGTCTCCATCGCTTCGCTACGGCACCGGTGGCCGTCCGCGTGCTCGTGCTGCTCACCCAGCGGCGCTTCCATCCGTCGGCTCTTCTCCGCGACCACTGGCCATCTCCATCAAGGACACTACGCCAGTCACCGACGTCGCCACCCTCAAACAGTATGGTTATTACAGCATGGCCGCTGGTCGCACCCAAACCGTCGGTCAGTGGAGCTGCGGCTTCATTTGCAACCAACCGTCAACTGCCGGTACTGTCGTTACCGCCATTATCGACAAGACCAGCCCGGATCCCATCCACTCCATCATTGCCCGCAACGACAATCTCAAGCAGGTTATTGTGGGCTTCCGCGGATCAACTGATGTGAGTTGGACCAACAACCTGGACTTTGCTCACCACGACTGGCCGGTTAATGTTGGATTCGGCACTCCCGGTGTCCACAATGGCTTCTTCAACGGCTACGCTGCTGGTGCTGATGATATCTACGCAGCTGCGGTGGCTCAGCTCACCAAGTACCCAACCTACCAACTTGTGTTTGCTGGCTACTCGCTTGGCGGTGCTCACGCTACGATTGCTGCAGTTGATTTCCAGCTCCGCAATCCTGCGCTGGCTGCAAAGACCAAGGTGTTTACATATGGCTCACCGCGTGTTGGTGATACCGACTTTGCGGCATACTACAACTCGCGTGGGTTCTTGCTGTCGGCGCGCACCACTGCCAAGAAAGATATGGTAGTGCATCTTCCGCCGCAGTGGGCCGGTTACACTCACGTCAATCGCGAGTACTGGATCGATTTAAGTGGCAATGTCAAGGTGTGCTCGGCGGCCGGCACTGGCGAGGATGGAAGCTGCCAGAATTCGGTGCATTTCTGGGACTATTCGACTGGTGACCACACCGGTGGATACTGGGATTGCAATAACTAAATGTTTGCTTAAGCTTTTGAAAAAGAAGAATGTTAAGCTGGAAGCAGTGCTTTAAAAGCCAAAGGCACGAGAGAATTGGCGACGACGCTTGGGAGGTGGTGGAGAGCGCAGTGGGGATTGCGACAGTGGCGGTGAGAGTGGCTGAGCAGCCGCCGCTTGAGACTGTGGGCGAGACTGGGCAGGAGGCTGCAGTGGTGGAGCTGGTTGCAACAACAGCTGAGGTGGCAGCGGAGGCGATTGCTGAGGTGAATGCTGTCGAGCTGGCAATGTTGGCGAGGCAAACACGATTGGCGGTGTTAGTGGTGCTGGCGGTGCTGGCGGCGATGGCGGCTGCCGAGGAGGAGGTGATTGTCGCCGTGGTTGATACAGGATTTCTTTGGCTTCCTCCGATGCTGCAGTCGCATTATCAAGTGCTTCATTAATGATTTGGTTCCATTTGCCATCGTCGTAAATATCATCGTCATCATTGTTATTTGAACCGCTCTTTTCGTCAGCAAGAATATCAAGCACAGCGGCCTCAAGATCTGGATCCATGTCAGAGAATGAGATATATGATTTGGGTGGATACGTCTTTGGCTGTCGCTGCTGTCGTTGCTGATCGACGGCTGTAAAATGTTTACAGCAATCGTGCTTGCATGCGAACTTATTCTTGCACCGATGTTTGCACGGCTGTGGTGGTTTGGATTTGGCTGTGGATTTGGACTTGGCCGGATGTTCACTCTGTTGTTTTACTGATTCAATATGGTGAGTTGACATTTGCTGTGCATGCTGAGTAGACTGCTGCTGTTGCTGTACTGACTGTGTTGGTCGATGATCAATAGAATGTGCTGGTGGCTGCATTTGAGCCAAGGCGCCTTGTATTGTTGTTGGCCGCTCTGCGACTTTTGTCGATTCACCCGTTTTGAGATCAACGATATAGTGGACATCAATTCCGACAAAACTCTCGCTGTAAACTGATACATTGACTTGCTTGGCTTCAGCCTCTATCAGCGACGGCTCGATCCTGGCTGTCATCATCTGCGATAATGCACCTTTGGCGACTGGCAGAGTTTTGCACGAATAGTGCCAGTATCCAATCAGTTTGCGCTGTGGCTCAGAGATTGACGCCACAACTGAGACTGCCGAGAATGTGGTCCGATTTTGGTGCTGTTGACCCTGCTGGAGTGGATGAGCGAGAGACAAGCTCACACGTAATGTGCTGCCGCTCAGTGAGCACTCAGCTTCGACAATCGGGAACTTGGATCGAGCAGACTTGATCAGTTGTAAACCAAAAGGCGGATTGCGGCTCAATACTGCTTCAACCTTTGATGGGTCAGCGGCCAGTAGCTTGGGAATTGAATTGATACCAGCCTTGATGAGAGCAGAAGCGTACTGTCTGCCAACAGTGTCAATTTGCTGAAGAGCTTGCAGTGAACTGTCGCCCCAAGCCTTGGCGTGTACGTACTGTAAAAGAGTAATGGCATTCCGCAGGGCCAGCGATGCATCAAGCTGAGTGTTAGCCAAATAGTCAATCATGCAGCGCAGCACTCGACTCGCAATCTGCAACACTTGAAAGACATCTCGATTCAGCGCAGCCATTACTGCATAGCGACTTCCGCCGCCGCCGCCGCTGTTGCCTTCTGTAGCTCCATTGATTGACATGGCTCTGTTGGAGTCATTCCGATAGCTACCACCACCACCATTGCCACCGCTGGATGCAAATGGAATGCCCAGAAGAATGGCTTGAATCATGAGCACAATCTTGTCAGAGGCATCTTGAACACGGTGACCCTTGATTGGATAGCGCAGCATTGGGTTGCGGTTCAGGTTGTTGAACAAACCCTTCTCGCCTTGACGGAACCGGAATGGTCCATACTCTTCAGCGCGAGATACCAACATCAACACATCCCTCAAAGTTGAGCCATTTGGGACTGAAGATGTTGGCTTCTGCTGCTGTTGCTCTCTAGGCGAGAATGCCTGTATTATGCTGACTGCAGTCTTGTATCTCACGCAGTTGCGAGTCATCGAGCGGCCAATCTCTGATGCTTGCACTCTATCAGCGACTGTATACACTGCATCTTCACTCTCTCCATCTTTACTGCAGACCACAATTCCATTCTCTCTTAACATGTCCAAGTACGATCTACAAATGTCAACCAGCATTCTCTGCGGGTTAGTGATATCAACATGGCTCAATATATCCATGCGGTAATTGGCGGGATTGGCTCTGATACGAACAGCCAAGTATGTGTTTTCGAGCCACTGAACCGCTGTTGCCAAATCACACACTGTGCCGAGACTGATCTCAGCAACTAGATGCTCAATCAGGCTAAGATGCAGAGTGCTTTCAATTGGAATACCGCCGCCATTGCCAGATACCGCTTGCTGGCACCGAGCGCGCGATGATTCACGAGTCATGATTACACCGACACCGAGGCTATCAAAGCACGGACGGCCTGCACGGCCAACCATTTGCTGCAGTTCCAAAGCAGTGTATTCGCGATATCCACTTGACTGTGGACCAGATGCGTCGACATCGACTGCTGAAGCAGTGGCTGAAGTGTATGACATTGTTGATTTCACAATGACGAGGCGAGCTGGCAGATTGACGCCAACTGCCAATGTGCTCGTAGTGAATAGCACGTTGATCTGACCAGAGCTGAATGCAGACTCAGCAGCACGTCTATCTGCAATGTCCAACCCGGCATGATGATAGCCAATGCCACACAATGCGAGCGAGCTCAGTCTACGATCGCGGAATGCTGATCGAGCACCACCTGCATTGTTACTGTTGCTGCTATGGCGACCGATATTGGCAAAATACGCTGCACCAACACCGCGTCGCGTCTTTGCAGATTCAAGGAGGGCATTTGCAGCCTGTTCAGCACTTTTGCGCGTGGAACAAAACACCAAAGTTGGCCGACTGTCCGAGTACTGCAGAATGATATCAAGCAGCTTTGAATCAAGCGACTTCTCAAACAAGAATGGATTCACGCATGCTTCGGATTGAGAGCTAGAGCCATGTCCATCTGGATACGCCAATACGTGACACTGCAGCGGAACAGCGCGGTACTCATTCCCAAACTCCAGTACATGCGCTGGTCTACCAACGGCCCCATTTCTGCCATTTCTGGATTCACAGAGCCACTTTGCAATGTCGCGGATATTGGGCACTGTTGCTGACACCGCCACAACCCGCAATGGCTTGCATATCAATCTCATTCTCGTGATGACGGCTTCCAGTGTTGCACCGCGCTGATCTGACAGGTGATGCACTTCATCAACAAGCAGCAGCCGCACAGTTTCCATCAGCTTGTCACCGTCTCTCCAGCGTCTCAATATTGTGTCCCATTTCTCAGGTGTCGACACAATAATCGTGCTCTTGCGAATTCGCTCAGTGATTGTCGCGGAGAAGGTGTCAGAATCGCCAGTAATCTCGATGCATGGAAAGCCGAGATGGCCAAACTTGTTGGACCAGTCAGCGGCGCGTTCTGCGCATAGCGCCTTGGTTGGTGCAATGTACAGCACTTTGCCAGTATTGTTGCTGTTGTTGCAGTTAGATGGAGAGTCAGTGAAAAGCAGGTGAATGACAGCAAGCTCGCAGATGGCACTCTTTCCCGATCCAGTTGGTGAGCTCAGCACAATGTTATCATTAGTTGACATGATGGACTCGAAGGCACGCGATTGCATTGCGTTAAAGTGACTGAATGAGAAGATGGAGCGAGCTTGAGGTGGCAGCTGATTGACACTGACTAATCCATCAGTGTTGCCAATAGTCTCGTGCTGAACTGCTGATTCTGGTAGTAGTTGTGGTGTTTGATCAAAGTACTGTGACTGTGATAACTGTTGCTGATATCGAGATGGTGGCGAGACAAGTTCAGGCTGTTGATAGGCTTGTTGTCGATAGCTTGGACGCTGTTGCTGTTGCTGTTGCCGTTGATATTGTCTCGGCTGCAGTTGCGGTTGTGGCTGTAGTTGACGAGGGGATGGAGATGGCTCATAGTATGTGATGACTGGCTTGGTTGGCAAAGGAGGTAATGGAACTGGCATGAATCCTGGTGGAGCAGCGGCTGACGACTGACCACGATACGTCGATGAGGACGAGTTCCAATTCGCTTCAATAAAGTCTACCAGTTCCTCTGAGCCTGAGCTGCTGGCGGCCGCAGTATCGCCGTCATCATCACCATCATCGTCGTCTTTATTGTATCTGTCCCAGTAGCTACGCTGTTGTCGCATCGATTGCTCTTGTTTGCGCTTGATTGTTTGATTGTTTGATTGTTTGTGTATTTGTGTATTTGGAGTGTTAAATGCTGCATGGAGCTTAATGTGCAAGCGTGAATGTGCAATAAAAAAAGAAAGAGAGCAAGAAAGGTAAAAGTCAAAGTACATATTGTGTTTGTTTGTGTGTGCGCATGTGTGTTCGTGTTCGTGTTTGTGTGATTGGATGACTGTGATGACTGCGGAATCGAAGTGAGCTTAAAAGTCAACATCTTCAGTGTCGCTGCCAAGAATGTCCCCGAGATCAACTTTAATGAACATGGCAAAGGTTTGACGACACACTGGGCATTTGTTGCTCTGGAGTCGAAGAGCTTCAGCACATTCGCTGCAGAGACACAGATGGCGGCAGGGGAGGAGAATTGTATCGCGAGTATCCGTCAAGCAAATGACGCACTCTTTGAACATCATTGAGCTTTCACCAAGAGGAGCTTGTTGTTGCTGTTGACCCTGCTGTTCGCCATCAGCCTGGTTGTCGGCATCGTCTTCGTCTTCGTCAGCCTCACGATCAGTATCGTCGCGCTCATCTTCTGGTGTGGATTCACTGTTGAGATACTGATTACGTGTGGATGAGAGCAAGTCGAATGTTGACCGAGCAGCTGCAGCCGACTGCGGATTCGCGTTCATCGAGACCAGTTCCTTGTAGCCGTAAATGTCATGCAGAATAAAGGATCGACCGCCAACACGCATCTTGCGAATGCCAGGTTTGATATCCAGTAAGCGCTCGCTTGAGGTTGAGCGACGCACAGAGACGTAGTTGATGACTGCATCGGCAATCTTGCCCTCGGAGATTTGACGATTCAAGTCACGGTCGGTAGTGATTGGTTCGCAAACAATGACAAGCGGATGCATAACATTGGGTCCAGTTGTATTCGAGTTTGATGCCATTGGGAACGCATGTGATGAAGTTCCCGATGTTGATGGTGTTGTGTGTTGAGAATCTGAGTGACTGGATGGTGACAATTGCTGTGCAGATGCATCTGGGTGTGCTGATGTTGATGACCGAGATGCACTGTTTGCTGCAGAAGGAGCTGGCAGTCGAGTAGCCAGCAAGTGGAAGTTCGGGATGGATGATGCCATTTCGTACACCTGACCCAAGCCGGCAGGCACAACCACTGGAGCTACAGCCGTTCTCGAATCAAACAATGCAAACGTTGGATTGACAGCTGCATTCTTACTCCACACTTCCCGAGCCATTGGATACACCGTGATTCGGCATGGCACAACAGAGTCATACACAAACGCCAGTCTAAACTCATTCTGCGAGCCTGGTGCTGCCGTCTCACTTTGAATCAGTCGGACTGTGCGAGGTCTGATACTGCCCAGAGCTTGAATTGAGGGACAAGTGCGCTGAGTCAATCCTGGGGTATCATCGTCATTTAATCCTTCCGCCAATGCTGCTTCATGTGCCGCCGTCAGTGTGCGCGGTGCTGATGTGCCTCGAATGAATGCGACTAGCCACTGTCTCAATGAAGTTCCAAATCCGCTCGCAGTCTGTCGCAGAGATGCTGTTGCTAATCTGGCGACATTCTGACGCCGACCTGCCGATCCACCAGCTGCGGATTCACCGCCACCATCAGCACCAGTGGCCGCTGCTGTTCCCAAGCCGTCCTCAGCATCCCGTTCTCTCAATGAAGCCGGCGTTGGAATATCTGCAGGCACTGACCGATCCATCTCTCCGTCACCATCGTTGGCTCGTCGCACTCGATGCCGAACAGTCAGCCATGGTCCAAAATACAGCTGCGACATGCGGAGAACCTCCCAGGCGTAAACTGGAGTGTGGGCATGTGCATTCTGTGCAAATCTCAGGGCGAGAACTGCGCTGTTGGCAGAGGTGATTCCAGAGCCGCTGTTGCCGCTGTTGCTGCCTGTATGAGCACCATCGCTGCCACCAGGACCGAAGGCAGGATCGCCAGCATCGTGTCCAGCTGCCAACACTGAAAACACTGTTCCCATTGTCTGTAATGTCTGTAGTGTTCGTTCTGAACTGTACCACTTTTTCTTCGAATTATTTTTATAATTA
This sequence comes from Ramicandelaber brevisporus, assembly GCA_025201865.1. Classification (NCBI taxonomy): domain Eukaryota; kingdom Fungi; phylum Kickxellomycota; order Ramicandelaberales; family Ramicandelaberaceae; genus Ramicandelaber; species Ramicandelaber brevisporus. Next base: position 15,768 of record MU602762.1, on the reverse strand, counting down.
TTATTACTATCGCAGGATGTTGACTGAGCGAGATGCGGCAGCAAAGAGGGCACAGCTGATGAGCAACATGCACCGGTCGCTGAGCAAGCTGAACGGCAACCTGCGGCTGCTGGAGCACCATCTGGACCTTGCTGTTGAGAACACCGAGGCTCTGACACAGCTGGCCGCGTCACAGGCTGCACTTTTTATGGGTGCGCAACACACTGCCAGCGAGCGGTTAGCTATCAACAACAACAGCAGCAATGGACCATACTAATCTAATCGAATCTAATCGAATCGAATATAAGCTATTGATCAATTGAATCACCTTTCAATATAAACGCATTTCTCATTTGTTTACTCAAAGCACATTGTACGGCAGTGCATGGCAGTATCGCTGCAATCACCGTGAACTATCTGCCATCCATCCAGCAATGGAAGAGGAGGAGAAGAATGTTGATTGTTTGTTTACTCAGGGCCGAAATTCCAACTCGCGTTTTGAATTTCTGTCTCTCTCTGTTGCTCTCTTGCTCTGTTTGTTGTTCACAACACAACACAAACAATATCAAAACAACAGCAACAGCAACAGCAACAACAACTCCAGTCAGCAAATGGCAGCTGCGTTGCGTCCGCTGAATCTCCCCATTGTCTACGAGACTGAGCTCGGTATGTTGTATCCAACACGGTGAATGACAGCAGTCGAACATACGCCAGCTCTCTCCACAGCAAACCAAATCAAACGCAAAGCAAACCAAAAGCACGCCAAACAGATGCAACTGACATAGGGATGTTTACTTGTCTTTCCTTCGAATATGCTTGTTTACTTTCTGTTTATTGATGGCTTGAACAGACCAGCTCAAGATCTTCTTTCAGGTGTACAAGTCTGCAGCGCCGGCTGCAGCAGCGACCAGCAACCATGGCAAAGGTAAAGGCAAGGGCAAGGGAATGACGAGCAGCGGTTCTCGTCGCTCCAATGCCATGGATCTCGACATGTACGACAATGAAGACGACATGGACATTGACGCTGCTCTCGAGGACTCCAACAAGCCCAAGTACATGAAGATTCTGGAGGACATTGCTGAGCGACGCACCAAGTCTCTTGTTTTCGACATGGACGATTCAAGCCCAAGTACATGAAGATTCTGGAGGACATTGCTGAGCGACGCACCAAGTCTCTTGTTTTCGACATGGACGATTTGATTGCTCATTCATCAGAGGGCGATCGTGATTCGTTGGTCCGCAACATGATGCGCAACACGAAGCGATACACTGATTTGATTTCGCGTGCCGCCGACTCTTTGATGCCGCCGCCATCCAAGAATGCAGCCAGCGTGGATGAGGTTATTGATGTAATTCTGGAGCAGCGTCGCCAGCGTGATGAAGCGGCGCGTGCACAGCAAGAGGCAATGATGGTTGACAGCGATGGTGAGGATGGCGGTGCTGAAGCCGCTGCAGCTGCGCTCGAGAAGCTGAGCATGGCCGGCCGGTTCCCGCCATCGTTGGTTCGACGCTACACTGTGTTTATTCGGCCACCAACCCGCACAAAGGCAGTTGCAGTGCGCGATGTTTCTGGATTCGACATTGGACGTCTTGTCAACATTCGCGGACTGGTTACCAAGGTCACCGATGTCAAGCCATTGATGACTGTTTGCACGTACAGCTGTGACAAGTGCGGTTACGAAACGTTCCAAGAAGTCCGTCAGACTCAGTACTTGCCACTCCAGAATTGCACATCCGAAAAGTGCGTCAAGAACCGCACTGGTGGCCGCCTGCAGGCCTTGACACGTGGTAGTCGCTTCTTGCGCTTCCAAGAAATCAAGGTTCAAGAAATGCACGATCAGGTTCCAACTGGTGACATCCCACGCTCCGTTACTGTGCATTTGTTTGAGGATTTGACGCGCACCTGTGTTCCAGGTGACCACGTAGTGATTGGCGGAGTGTTCTTGGCCAAGCCATACACTGGATTCCGTGCACTGCGTGCTGGCTTGATTGCCGACACGTATCTCGAAGCAATGCATGTCCATCAGCTCAAGAAGCAGTACGCCCAGCTCACTGCCGATGCCAATGCTGAGAGCGATAACCGCATTGCCAACGAACTGACTGAACTCAGTGTTGATCCACACATTTACGAGCGCTTGGCAGCCAGTATCTCGCCCGAGATTTTCGGACATGAAGATGTCAAGAAGGCATTGCTGCTTCTGCTGGTTGGTGCGCCTACCAAGGCGACCGAAGATGGAATGACTATTCGTGGAGACATTAACATTTGCCTGATGGGTGATCCTGGTGTTGCCAAGTCGCAGTTGCTCCGCTTTATTCACAAAATTGCGCCTCGCTCGCAGTACACTACTGGCAAAGGTTCCTCTGGTGTTGGTTTGACGTCGTCTGTTACTCGCGATCCAATTACCGAGGAGATGATTCTTGAAGGAGGTGCACTTGTGTTGGCCGACAACGGCATCTGCTGCATTGATGAGTTTGATAAGATGGAAGACAGCGATCGCACTGCCATTCATGAAGTTATGGAACAGCAGACTATCAGCATCAGCAAAGCTGGTATCACTACAACTCTCAACGCTCGCACATCAATTCTGGCAGCAGCTAACCCCAGCTATGGTCGCTACAATAAGAAGCTGAGTCCTTCCGAGAACATCAACTTGCCGGCTGCACTGTTGTCTCGTTTTGATATTTTGTTCCTCATGCTTGATCAGGCTGATCCAACCACTGACTTGCAGTTGGCCAAGCACATTACTCATGTCCACATGACGAATGAGCATCCACCATTGCCGTTCCAGCCAGTTGATGCAAACATTATGCGCCATTACATTGCACGCGCTCGCACATTCACTCCAAGCGTTACCCCAGAGACCGCTGACTACATTGTAGGTGCATACGTTACCCTTCGTCAGCAATATGATGATCTGGAGAAGCGCGTTCAGCAGGCCAAGCGCAACGTCGAGACCGCCAAAGGAGGTATGGCAAGAGCCATTGCCCAAGCCAAAGATGCCAGCGCCAAAGGTGCGGTTGGTCACGTTACAGCGCGTACATTGCTTGGCATCGTTCGCTTGGCTCAGGCTCATGCTCGCTTGAGGCTATCAAACTTGGTTACCAAGGCTGATGTTGAAGAAGCGCTGCGTTTGATGACTGCAGCCAAGCAGAGTTTGTTGGACGATGCTCCAGCTGGCGGTGTCGGTGTCGGTGTTGGTGCTGGTGCTGGTGGACGTCGTCAGATTACTGATTACAAGTCTGTCATTTATCAACTCATTCGTGGTATGGCTGTGCGTGTTCGCGAATATGATGATGGCGAGGATGTTGATGAAGATGATAGCAACTTCTTTGCCAAACGTGCCGCCAAGACTTCATCTGCTGCAGCTACACAGACCAAGTCCAAGAAGACTCAATCCAAGGGCAAGGGCAAGGCTACTTCGTCATCGAAGGATGGCGATGCAATGATGCTGGATATGAAGGATATCGAAAATGAAGTTTCCAATCACGGATATTCTCAAGATCAGCTGCAAACTGTGCTGGATGAGTATAGCGCTCTTAATCTGTTCAGTCTCAACCGCAATCGTACCAAACTTACTTTTGTTCAGTAAACACTAAAAAATACTCACGTTTTAATTACTTTTTTCTTCTTTTCAAACATTCATGTTTTTCATTTTATTTTTAATAAGCAGGTCATTAATTGATGATTAATACTTAATACTTACTCTACATTGTAGTTAGCAACGAAGAACACGAATATTAGAGTGTGCTTCGTAAAGCTTCTTCACCTTGTCGTCATTGGTATTCGCAATCGTCAGTGTTGTCAAGTTTGGAAACATGACCACGAGTTGACCAATTTCGTGCTCCTGAAACCCACTATATCCGCACGAAACCTTCAAGCTGCGCACCGAGTCATTGATGCGACCTTCGTTTTCATCAATAACTTGGTTCAAGTCGATGCAGTTTGCCAACTCCAAAGTCTCAAGATTTGGACATGCGTTAAATATGAACCAGAAATGGTCCTCAGTTATCACCAGCGCATCCGACTTATCTTCACTATAAAGGATCAATTGGTTGAGATTAACCAACTGGGGCTGTTGTTGTTGTTTATCATAACTACCATCATTGCCACCATCATCAGATTTATCATCAGAATCTCTACCGTATTCCATTATCTCCATGTTGATTAAAGCCAGATATTTCAGATTCGGACAGTGCTTGATGATCAGATGCATGTCCACATCGAACCCACAATTTGCCAGCGTCAATCGTTCCAAATTTGGAAACCGATTAATTGTAACATTAAACAATCCCCAGTGATCTGTATCTACAAACTCCAACTCTTTTACGCTGTTCCATTTTCCATCAAATAGCTGCTCATTGACAGCCATCTCATAGTCTCTATCCAGTTGAACACAAACACGACTAACGGATGGGAACTGAGACGGGCTAATTGATGGTGTTATTGTCGTGAATTCATCATCATATTCAATATTTTCAATCTTGACTGCGAGAGTTTTGACAGAACCATAGATGATGTTGTGGTTGTCGCCGAGAATGTGGCGATACCATGGCTCGCCAAAATCATTACTGAACGTTAGAGAATGCAGGTCGATCGCATCCAGTTCCGTGAGTGTTGATTCGACAGTCATAAATATGTAATCGACATACCAGTCAACATGCCAGTCGACCACCACACGCTGGCCACGTTTCTTGGCGCTGCTAATCCAACCGGCTACCTTTTGAACTTCCGCCAGTGACCAGGTCTCATGAACTGACATAACAACATGAAGATTTCGCAGCTTTTCCAATGGCGCAGTCTCAAAGATGGTACTCGTGCTATCGTTAAGCAGCAGTGACAGACGCACAATATTGGGAAACTCGACGTAGTTCGGAACCACCAGACGTTCACGTTCTGGACGATCTTCATCATGATCCGACATGGCTATCTCAACGGGGCGAGCTATCTCAACGGAGCGAATCAGGTAACCATAGCGGCGCCAAGCAGACGGGATAATTCGTTTGATGGTGCGCTCATCATATCGGAGGTATCGCCACACGACTCGAGAAAAGGCATCGTGGAAGGAGCTGTTGACTGACAACAAACGGGCAGCTTCGGGCTGGCGGAAGAATGACGCGACATGCTCCAGCAACTCAAACGGGAGACTCGTCAAACGGATGGGAATCGTGTCACTTGGCTTTGAGCGTTTGGTGTCGGTGTCAAAGGCACTGGCAAGTGGCGAGGAAGGTCCACGTTTCATTCTTGTTCGTATGTGTAGTTGTACGGCTGTGCGCGCGTATAAAGTGCTGACAAAGAAGAGAGAAAAGGAGAGAGAGAATCGAGTCAAGCTCGAGAGCAGCGGTGTATTTGTGTGCTCCTTCTATTTTCCGCAGTAATTTTGGTTTAGCAGACGAGAGAAAAACTAGTCTGAGATTTTACTTGAAAATAACTGGGAGACACCAAAAATAGTTGTCAACAAAGTGTCAAACAACCGTTAACAATATGCCCATCTAAGATGTTCGTTATTTAGAATCACTAACGAGAGTAATAGGAAGTTCAACCAAAGACAGCTCGTGACCAGTCATTCTGGAATCGTCCATTTGGATCAACAGGCTTCATGTATGCTGTGAAATCGGACACATCAAAGTTGGCTCGCTTGAACGCCTCGTTCTTTCCCCAGTGCAATCGCGCACCGGCCTCGTCCACCAAACGACGTCGAAGCTCTGTATAAAACGGACGCGACAGCCCATCACTTCCTGGCGATACGTCAATCTCTATGTGTAGCGTATCTTGACCACGCTCAACTGCCGCTGCCGCTGTTGCCAGTGTAGGTGTGGTGCCCTTGACAAATCTAAACAAGATGCCTTGGAGTGGGAGGCACTCAGGATGGTGGTCGTAAATGTCGCGAACAATGTTGATGGCTTGATCAGTGCTTGAGGTTGGCACAGCAACGCCAACCGTCGTAATTTTAATTGATGCCCATCCGCACTTGTCTTTTGTGCATGTCGACATGAGCATCTGGTGCGGATATCCAATTGCCGATGTAGCAGATGAGCCATTGTCCAGAAGCATTGGTGGGTGGAATAGCGAATGGCCGAGATGAGACTTTTCGGTTTCATCTTCGAGAAAGCAGAACACAAGCGGACCGAGGCTGTACAGTATTCCATAAAGCACTTGTTCGATGATGCTCAAGGTCGGAATCCAGTTCAGCATACCGCCGCTGCCAGGTGCACTCAATGGCAGATACTGTGCAGTGTGAACGATGGCCTTCTT
>MU602761.1:49069-59658 GCA_025201865.1 Ramicandelaber brevisporus | reverse complement strand
ACCTGGCACGGGAAGCAGCACGCCTGAGCACCAGTCTTGGCGTCAACAGTTGGCACCTTGCAGTCAGAGCAGCGAACGCAGACGCCAACCTCCTTGTCATATACGGAACCTTCGTGACACTGTTGGCCAGACACGACACCGGTCAGGGCAGCGGTGGATGCGAGCGCGAAAACGAGTGCAGAGTAGGCAAACTTCATTTGTGGAAGAAAGCTGAATGTAGATGCGCAGATGTGGATATTGAGGATAATATGGATATAGATGGAAGCGAGTGCAAATCAGAAAAGTGCTGTGAGGAAGAACAACAAGGCATTCTTATATCAGTTGTGGCTATGAACGAGCAGAGATGTAAGAAAAAAGGGGGAACACAATAGAAGGCAGAACGAAATAGAGTAAGTTTGAGAGCAACTCCGGCGGACTGTGCGTTACATGCTGTCTCAGTCCACCTTCTGCTCGATCACTGCATTTGCAGTGGTGGAACAGGTACAAAACTTTACAGTCATCTGACTCTCACAGTACCTGTTTCACTATCTTTACTTTTTCTTTTTCTTTTTCTTCTTTTGCACAGTCCTTTCTATTACGGATTAACTGTGTAGTGAGTGGATGGGAGTGTGGGTTCATCTGTTGTTGCTTTTTTTACTTCATAGGCAGAGTTACTGCTCTGCGGTGGCATTGGGGACCCATTTCACACTGACTGTGCTCGGCATTTATGAAGACGAGCTCAACAGAAAGTGAAAGTGACAAAGAAAAAAAACATATCAACAGCAACTGCAGCATCCACATGACTGTGGAAAGAAGCAATATTAAAAGAGGGTATACTCTACTCTCAGCCCGTGTGGTGACACATTCCGATTGAAACATGCGCGGTATGACAACAGCTCCATTTGGTAATCACTGTTGGCTGCCGAAGCTAATTAACATCGGCACTCACAACAAGGTAACGCAAGAGTTTTATTAGAGCTTTAAACGCAGTGTACGGGTCACAAGTAGACTGCTTTTATTTTTAAAAGAAAATGCGAGTTAAATGTCTCCGAGATAACTGCAATTCAGGCCGCAGTCACACTCACAGCCACAGGCAACATCCACAAAACAGAGAAGAAATTGTGCACTCAAAGTGAGACCAGATTGAAAGTTCTATCGTTCAATGAAAATAATATCCCAGAAAAGTTATACTGTGATTGGTAGTATAATGCGTATGTTGAGCAAACAGCTAGCTGCTCTGCGATGTGGTATGGAGTAGTGCAGCGCAGCGCACTCACGCATCGTGCATGAACAGTGCAAAAGCGCAGCCAGAATATCTACTTTTGAATTGTTGAATCGTTGTGTCTATGCCTCCCGATGCCTCGCTTCCCACATTTTGGGGGTAAACTTCTCAGCACTTTGGGGATAACCGAAAAGAAAAGAAACGAACTCATGCTACAGCATAGTCTTTGCTCGCGAGCACAGACGCCACGAGAGCTGCGCTGTACTAAATAGCAACCTGCGCTCGCGACCGTATATATGTAGAAATTTAGACTCGTGAGCACATTTGTAAATGTTTCTGCATCGCGGAAACTCTATATAAGCAGACCTACGACAGTGTTTGCTATCCTCGACGATAACGGATACTCTTTGCATTATCCCACACACACACAGACACACACAAACTTCCGAATAGTTACTTTATCTTTAGTCCTTTTCTGACTATGATTTCCCATCCCGCTACTCGCTCGTTCTCGGCCTCTGTGGTTAGAGTTATTCCCGATCAGCAGCAGAGATTAAAAGAGCTGGGAAGTGCAATTAGACGCCTCAAGACTGAGAAGTATACAGACCCAGCCAGCATCAACAGTGACATCAAAATAGTCAAAGAGATATTGGATGACAAAACCATTTCGGATGTGCACGTTAAAGCAGCAGAATATGGTTTCATTGAAGCTGGCGCTCGAGCAATTGTGTATCTCAACCAATTCGACAGTCTTGATGTAAGCAACGATATTTTTAAAATGATTGGAATATATGATGAAGACAAACAGATATATGTAGGTGAGAAACGATTTGTCAGCATTTATGGTATATATTCCCGAGCGGGAGAGTTAATGCATTTAAACAGAGTTGACGCTTTGGTGTCCGAACAAAAAAAACGATTTAATGCTTGGCTGATAATTCATCAATTTTTGTCTGTCCTGTTTCTCTGTGCGATGGATAGCTGTGACCATATTTTCAAACCTGGGAAAAGACAGATGGAACCACACATGTCTTCGCGTGATGTATTTGATATGGCATTCCAGGGGCTTGGCTGTCCATTTCCAAGTGGTTTCGAAGTAGGTGTGAAGGATAGCGAAGATTGTCCAATTATAGTAGTGGATGGTCTTGATACTCCAAGTTTTCACCACGTATTTAAACTATAAATTCCGCAGCCTTTCAAGTTAGGGAAGGTATTCTTAATTTGCCCATTTTTAAACCCTTTTTGCATTAAAGATCATTAAAAAGTAGAAAATATACTACATTTACTTTATTTGCCAATTATCTTTTTCTTCTTCACTATGGAAAAAGGATAGGGATATTCATGAAGCTGACTTTTCTTTACTTCTCCTGTCTGTTTACCAAGATACGATTGCCTTGGCTGGCACTCCTTCATAGCAAACCTTGTACACTTTGACAAACAGTGGGAAATCCTGCAGCAAATCGTGCTTCTTCAAGTATCCATACACTTCGTTGGATGTCAGCGTTCCTTGCAACTTCTGCCCATTCAGCATCTCCTTCTCCAGCTCTGCAAACGGCCGGCCGGTCTTTGCAAACGCCTCGGCAACTTTACGGTTGCGGCCGCCAGCGCATGTTGTAATCAAATCAGCAACGCCGCACGACTCAAAGAATGTCTCCGTCGAAATGGTGCGGCCATGGGAGGTTGCGAAGATGTATGCAAACTTGCGCATCTCCGATAAGCCCATGCGAATAATGGCAGCCTTGGTGTTGTCACCGTAGCTCAGGCCATCAACGAGACCGGCGGCAATGGCAACGACGTTCTTCAAGGCACCGCAAATCTCGACACCGTCAACGTCGTGCACCATGCCGACGTGGAAGTTGGGGGTCTGGAACAGGCGCTGGAACATGGCGCCGTGCTGAACGTGGCGGTAGCCAATGGTGGTCTCGCAGAACTTTTCGTCAGCAACCTCATTGGCAATATTGGCGCCAGACAGCACGGACACGTCAACACCCAGTTCGCGAGCAATCAAGTCGCTGATCAGCGAAATGTGGCCGTCAGTGCAGTCAGAATCATCAAAGCCCTTGATCAGTGAAATGGCCTTGCAGTTGGCACCGAGCACATTGCCCTTCTTCAGGTCCTGGCAAGTTCGTGCAACAAACTGGTGCGGCAACACGAACACGAGCGCAGTGGCGCCTTTGGCAGAGCTGACGAGATCAGGGTTGGCAATGACGTTGGATGGCACAAGTTTGCCAGGCAGGTACTTGGGGTTTTCGTGGTCGTTGTTGATGACGTCAGTGAGCTTGCGGCCGTCAGCGAGCGTCTCTTCGTACACCCACATTTGAACCTCGGGCTCGAACTCAGTTGGATGCAAAAGGACGTTGCGGCCAATGATGCGTGCAATTGTCATGCCCCAGTTGCCAGAGCCGATGATTGCAACCTTCTCGCGGGCAGCGCCACCCTTTGTCACCCGTGCACTGCTGCTGTATGCCGCATTGTTGTTGTTGCGCAGAGCTGCGGCAATAGCAGCTGGAGATGACGAAGGGGAGGAAGCCAGGAGCTGAGGAGATGACGCTGACTGCTGGTGCTGTGTTGGAAGTGGTGGTGACATGTGCTGTGATAATTGCTGAAGTCTTGCTGTGGCAACTGCTGCTGCTGGGGAAGAGGACGAAGAGGCTGAAACTGAGGAGATAAAACGACCAAAGCTGTTTCCGTTCATTTTTTTCTTTCTTTCGTCTATCTGTTGAGTTGGCTGTGTTCGTGTGTAGCCGTGCGTCAGAAACTGGCGGAGGGGGAGGAGAGCAAGTGCGTTTGTGTTGGTGTTAGTGTGGGCGAGTGGGTTGGGAGGTTTCAGTAGGAAGAAAGTGACCGCAAAAATCGAACGAGAATGCGCCAGTCGTTTGGTGGGTGGTGTGAGGCGATATGATAGTGGAGTAGCGTGGAAAGAACAGGAAAAAAAATAGAATAAAAAAAAACAGTGATAGTGATGGTAAGAGTGTGTTCAGGTTGTTCTCGCCTTTTGCTCTGTTTGGGCTTATGATGATGATGACGCTGCTGCCGCTGCTGATATACGCAAGCAAGGATGCAGCTGAAAACAACCGGTGGGCTTTGTTTCGCTGCCGGTGGTGCGAGCGTTTGCTGGGCGAATGCAGGGATGAAGACACGTTCAAGCTTGTGAACATCGATATTTTCGTATCGCGAACCCAACCCCCAAACACAAAGCGATTCGCCAAAACAAATACCCTCCCCAAAGCCCCGACGGTGATGGGCTGAATGCATTAGCCTGGTAGCCCAATCGCGATCCCAGCAAACAGCAAACAGCAAACAGCAAAATGCAAACAGCAAACAGGAAAGATAAAGAATGAGGGTTTAAAGAGTAAAAAAAGAGTTACTTAATGGGAGTTGGAAACCTGCAATCCGGTGGCTTTGGCTCCAATCTCGGCTACAAGACAGATGTCGCAGACTGAGCCAGTAAACTCGGGCTTGTACGAAGCTTTGCAAAGCGGGCACTCAGCCTTGGGCGAGCCGCGGTAGATTGGGGTCTGGGAACGGCTACAAACAACAAACGGATTGTAGCCATCGTAGTTAACGGCTACTTCATCACGAGAGGTGCGAGCGCACACAGTCTGGATCTTCTTGGCTTCCTCAACGGTGGCCTGGGGTGGGGCGAGATCAAGAAGACGCTGGGCGAAGCCAGATGCAGAAAGGAAGTTCTTGTGCTTGAATGCCTGGATCATGGCAGAGCGCAATGCAATCTGAGAGTGACGGCCCTGGAGCTGGCTGTGGGTGAAATACGCGGCAAGCTCCAATCCACGAGCAGCGGCGGAGGCAGGCAGACCACGGCGGGCAGTTTCCAAGGAGAGACCAGCAAGGTATTCACGGCAAATGTTGATCATTTGAAGGACCTCATCAGCAGCCTGTGAACGCTTTCCACGAGGACCAGTCTCGGATGCAGTGTCAGGTACTACGACAAACAGCAGACGATGCAGCAGAGAGCGGAAGAGGGTGTTTGCTTCAGCCAGCTTGCCACCAGTGAAGGCGCGGTATGCCTGCTGAAGACCCTCGAGACATGACTCAGCGCTGTGAAGCTGAACAGGGAGTGAGGCAGTGGTGTCAGAGTCAGTGTTGCGACGAATGGTGGCTGGCAATGGAGCGAGTCCAGGAGCGCCGCCGTATGATGCTGATGTAGCCTCGAAGATGTCGTTAAAGAGCGGGCGGAGCGGCTCAAAGTTAACGGCACCAACCTGGCTGTTCAGCAAAGCCATTGCAGACGCGTATGAGCCAGCTGCAATGTGATCAACGGCAAGCTGACTGCGACGAGCCCACTGCTCGCGTTCGCTAACGCCAGGCGAAGGGGCAACAAACGTTTCAGCAACCTTGGCAGCAGCGGCAGATGCAGCATCCTCATCAAGCTGCTTCATGATATCGTCATCGTCGCCACCCCAGCCGGATCCCAAGTCGAGCTGAAGCTCATCATCATCGTCACCACCAGACAGACCGAACTCGTCATCACCGGCAGCACCTCCAGCAGCGCCTTCATCGCCAAAGCCAAGGTCCTCGTCGCCCCAGCCACCGGCACCAAGTTCGGCATCGTCGGCTTCATCATCGAGAGCCATGCGAGACATCGCAGAGCCAGCTGCGGACACACCAGCCGCAGCAGCACCAGCACCAGCACCAGCACCGGCAGTGGAACGAGCAGCACCGGCAGTTGGAGCAGCGGCAGAAGCAGCGCGAGCAAAAGCACTGGCAAATATGCTCGACGACACATTCAAAGCTGGCCAGTTAGCCTCAGGAGCATCAATCTGCTCAGCGTTACCATTCAAGGCGTACTTGGGAGTGAGTGGCTTGAGAAGCTTCGGGTTGGACGGGAATGCGTTGGCGACATCGTCTTCAGCGACACCAGCAGCGGCAAGGATGCCGGCGGCAACGTCATCGAGGCCGTGGGTCTTGGCAACCATATAGGCGAGCTGTGGCTGTCCATTCTCGCGCAGAAGCTTGATGCGCTCCTCAACATCACCCAGCAAAAGGGCAGCATGGAAGCGAGTCTCCTGGTCTCCTTGCTTCTCGGCAACACGCATCATGCGCTTGAGCTTGCCCACGCTGCCGTTGATAATGTACTGGAAGGCGAGCTTGTCGGTGTTCTGGGTGCGCTGCAGAGCGAGTTCGGCAATGGCAGAGTTGCCAGCGTTTGTAGCCTCACGGGCAAGACGCAGCCAGTGGTCCTCGTTATCCAAGGACTTGGCAGCCTCCAGAGCAACGTCGAGGTTGGCACAAGCGAGGGCGAGGTCGAAGCGGGCGGCCGGGTCCTTGACAAAGTGCATGGCAATCTCGGCGAAGCCCTTCTTCTGCAGATAGGCAATGATGCTCTGGCCAACGAGACCAGCAGAGCGCACAATCGAGACAACCTGGTCATACTGGCGACGAGCAAGAGCAAGCTTGAACTGGTACTCGGTCGGATCAATGGCAATAACGCGAGTCTTGCCCTCGCGGTCCAGGCAGTGGACATCGCGGCCACGGATCTGAGTCAGATACACTGGCTGATCAAGAGTGCGAATTGTGCCAGTGTCAGCACCGGCATCGGGGAGCAAGAACTTGATGTGGTTGAGAGTGGTGTACAAGAACACACCCGATGCATCCCAGGCGCCGCTCTTGATGCGAATGGTCTCGTGGATGTGGCAAATCTGACGCAGGTTGCTGGTGGCCAAAGTCACAGTGTGCTTAGCAATGAGAGCCACCACTGAGCTGTCTGGTGACCACGAGACATACTTGATTGGACCAACAGGCAGAGAACCAATAACGGAATCTTGCTGCGTGTCGTACAGTGACACTGTATTCTGAGTAGCAATCAGAATCGAGGAACCAGGACCCTCGAAGATGTGGTTGACAGGAATGTCTTGCTTGATGGTCTTGGTAGTGCGGTTGCTGAGATCCTTGAGCTGAATCGAGAGTTTGCCGCTGTCGAGAACAGCGAATCGATTGCGACTGATCCAGACGGCAGCAGCGCCGGAGCCTTTGTGAACTGGAGTCGAATCGGTGAGAGCAGAGCTGCCATCAGCCGGCATCCGGTAAATCTCATACGTACCGCTGTCATTGTGGCTAGTGGCCAGGGCAAGACGCTCGGCGCCATTGTACGACAGAGTGCGGTATGGCAACAAGTAGCTGCCAGAGCTGCCAGTGCGCACAGCGGCACGAGGAGAATCAGAGCCAGTAGCCAAGTCATGCGAGTGGATCTGGCCGCCCTTGACGTACAAAAGCTGCTGGTTGTGGTGGATGGTGTGTGGAGGGCGTTCGCGCTCCAGCTTGAACACAATCAAGCCACTGTCATGACCGGCAGCGAACAGGTTGATTTCAGGGTGAGCAGCGAGGATCCAATAGCGGTCACTTTCGCGGCGGAATGTCTGCAGCAGATTACGTTTGTTGGAATCCCACACACGCAGCGTCTTGTCTTCAGCATTGGACAAGATCAAGTCAGCGCGTGGATGGAAGACGGCACATGACACATTCTTGTAATGGCCACGGCAAGTGTCAAGCTCCCAGGCGCGGCTCTCGTTCATGCGCCACACTTTAACTTGGTAATCATCACCGCAGGACACAATCAGTGGCAGAGTCGGATGGAACATGGCCCAGTTGACGCCGCGGTGGTGGCCTTCGAGAATGTGCTTAACTACGACATCGCCAAAGCCAAAGATATCGGCCTGGCCCATAATAGTGCGCTGAACAAGTGGACTCTCGAGAATCTGCTGCTGGATGACATGCTGGGCACGCAGAGCCGAGTTGGCAGCACCGCCAGGACCGCCTGGACCGCCAAATCCGGAGCCAGGGCCGCCGCCACTGCGCTTCAGACCGCTGAGATCCCACACGCGAATGGTGGCATCCATGGAGGCGGTGATGAGAAGATCATCCTTGGGATGGAACAAGGCGCTCATGACGTAGTTTTCATGGCCGGGCAAGACAGCAATCAGCTGACGGCTCTGCCAATTCCAAATGCGAGCCGTCTTGTCATCTGAGGACGAGGCAATCCATGGCTGTTCGTGATGGAACTGCACAGTGCGCACATAATCGAAATGACCGTTCAGAGTGTACAGGCAGCGACGAGTCTTGTGAGACCAAACTTTGACGCTCTGGTCATCACCGCCGGAGACAAACAGGGGCTGAGTTGGATGGAAGGCAACGCCACGAACTGGGCCGACGTGCTCATCGAAGCGCTCGAGGAGAGTGCCCATTCTGTAGTCCCACAGTTGGATGGAGCCGTTGTGCAATGATGAAAGAATCCATGGGCGAGTTGGATGGAATGCAACGCCCTTGACGCGGTTGCTCTTCGTCTCAAACTGTTGTCAGTGAATGGAATGGAGTAGAATGGAAAGTACAAGGAAGAGGAGGGGCAAGAAAGAAGGAGAGGTGGATACGTCAGTTACAAGCTGCGAGCTGCTCTCAAACGAGGAAGGAAGCAGTATATCGTTACAGTCGTGTCGTATTGTGGTGATACTCGCCGCTATCATTCGCGTGGTTACTCGCCGCCGTCGTCGCTGTCACTGTCGCTGTAGTCGTTGTTTGTAGTTTGGTACTGAAGACTTACCTTCGTGAGCAGCTGCATCTTTCGTATAGACAACACAGTACGTGTTCTTCTCGCTGTCAAGCAGTATTAACTTTGTGGAAGATGTCTATGCAAATCAAGAGAGAGAGAAAGAGAGAAAGTATATGTGTGCGTGTGTGTGTGAGCTTGCGAGAGAGAGAGAGAAGTTTGGTTTGGCGGTGCATCGACAAACGTGTCCGCAACATTGGCCTAGATCAGCAAAAAAGAAACGAGCAAAAAAAAAATACTTCCGGTAAAAAAAAAAACACATATACATATACAGATCTATCTGCACATGACACTTATCCGGGCCTCGATTGGCAGCGTCTCGAAGCAGCTGCTGCAACAGCAACAGACACGGTGGCAGCCAGCTGTCGCTCGCACCAGCACTTTGATCCCACAGCTTTCGAACGTCACCTTTGCGCGCACTTTTTCGGCGGTCAGTTTCAGCAACAACAGCAGCAGCCTGATCAGCCAGGTTAGCCGCCGCACACCAGCAACAGCAACAGCAGCAGTAGCAACAACGAAAGTGACTCCAGTATCGCCAAATGTGACGAAGCATGCTAGCCTGTCGACGACTGCAGCCAGCTACAAAGTCATTGGTGTTCGCACCGGACGGCGCAACAAGACTGCCAAATACCGCGGAATGCTCAAGGCAAAACGCAGAAGACTTCGTGCTGGCAAGCCAACTCCACCACCTCCACGCAAGATTAGAATCTCTAAGATTTGAGTACACTTTTAAAAGGAATAGAAAAAAGAAGATACAGCTATGAATTATAACTCGAGACCAAATGTTAGAAAATGACAGATGTTGTGAACAATTAGGCATTGTATTAACAAATTAAATGCTGATGAAGGACTCTGAACTATGAACGAGATTAACGGTGACAATTATACGCATGTTAGTTGTCATTTAATAGTAATACTTGTGTTGTTTAAAACAAAACAGAAGGAATGAATAGGTGTATGAGATGAATCGCAGAAGCACGCATTTGATGAGAAGTCGATTGATAATTCTGTTCTGCCAGAAAGTGCAGTAAATGCAAGTGCCGATCCTAATGGAAACCAGCACACTGGTAACTCACATCTCGCAGCAGCAATTAGCCAAACAAATCGATTGCAGCATTCAGGCATTGTTCATGGTTGGTTATGTGTTACAACTGATTGTGGTTATTGTGGTTTCACTAAAATATCTAAAAGTAATCACCACAGGGAACATAAAGGCGAGCGACAATCGACTGTTCCGGCTCTTGTATTGCGACTACTTTATGGGAAAATACACACTTCGAGTTTTTTCATTACTAAGTTGGACACAGTTAACAGCATCAATTCTGGTGACTCGACAGGCCAACATAATAATGATTATGATGACGAAGATGGTGATGAATTGGTATTGAGTGATTACAGTGATGAAGATGACATCTATTAGACAAAAACAGCTTCATTCACAATGTAAAATATCACAATTTGCCATGTTTAATGTGCCATTGTCTGATGATCCTGAATTGAATAACTCGTAGTTTGTTTTTCAATGATTTGTTATTTAAAGAAGTAAAGGAATAAGCTAGAACATAAAAAATATTTAGCCCAATTGGGGATCTAACATGAAGTGGTAGGAGAGGCGTTGTTACTGGAGCGTAGCTGCGGAAACGTCTACCGAGTGTGATGACATAACTCCACTCAATGTTGTTTAATTTGTTTGGTGGCTGTGGCTGTGGCTGATTTCTATACACGAATTCACTGCTGGTCTGCTATCGATCATTGGTGCAATAGCTCCATCTTGCACTGTTTTCTCCATGAGCTGTTTGACCACGTAGTCTTTGAACAGCCACCACCACC
>MU602761.1:17264-40933 GCA_025201865.1 Ramicandelaber brevisporus | reverse complement strand
AAGGAAAGCGATCTGGTGTAAAATTATCAAACTTATACTCATCATCACCATCCTCATTATATTTTTGCGATAGAACCAAAGTATGCAATCTTGGATAAGTGATGTCGTCGTCGTCAAATAATGCTGCGCATTGCTGAAAGAAGAACAAACTGTCGTATGCATGCTTGATTTCCAACTTTGTCAACTTTTGGAACAGCTGTGGATATCGGGCAATTGGCTCTGGCTCGTCGATACTAACACGAAGGGTAAGTGTGTGTCCAGTAGAATCACCAAATGCCTCCAGAATACAGTTCAGGATTGGATAGTGTCTTAGGTACGAACATTTGAGATCCCAATGAACATCGAGTCGCTGTCCACGCTTTTCGATATCTTGAATCCATTCAATCAGCTTTATGGCTGGTTCTTTATTCAAATCGCGCCAACCGGTGAAGTGTAATCTCAAACTACACAGCCTGGGCAACTCCATGCTGAGGAAGTATCTCATCGAATAACCGAAATGCAGAGTCAAATGTTTCACATTGGGCATTCGAACAGCAATATCCTTCACCTCTTCCGAACAGGCAAGGTCTGCAGTTCGCACAAGATGGCCATATTTCTCCCACATAGCAGCTGGTAACCGCACAGCTTTGCCTCGGCTCTTCAAACAGCGCCAGACTGAGCGAGTAAATGCTATGTTGAAGTTTTTGTTGACAGTGAGTATTTTGACAGCCTCGTGCTGAGTAAAGTAAGCTGCAGTCTCTTCTAGCAAGTCGTACGGCAGATCAGCCAGTGGGAATGGCACACTCATCTCGTCCTGATGGCCGTCATTGTTGTTGTCACCTTCGTCGCTGTCCAGCAGTCGTTTCGGCATCTAGTTTGAGTAGTAATCAGCTTGCAGTGTTCTTCAAGTCAAAAAGAAAGGAAAGAATTGAAACAAAAGCAAACAATCAAACAATCAAACGAACAAACAAACAAACGAACCACATTGAGAAGCAATGTGTTTGGACTCCTTTCACCCGCTATCCTAATTTCATATCTGTACAAACATTAATGTATAATTATACTTAAACTGTGTTATTAACTATTACTATTATTATTGTGGTTTTTTTTAAACGGTTACAAACTTGCGTTTAGCTGTATTCTTCTTTACAGCCTCTTCAATCTTCTCTTCATCAATGAAATGACTTGTTGCATTCATCTCCCAAGTTCTCTTGAGAGCCATCAATCCGGCCACATTAAATCCAATCTCATCACGCTGCTTCTTCAGTCCTTTACGAACCTCCACACGCACCTCATCCAGTACACCGCGCATCATGCGGTTAGCAACAATCTGGTTGTGATGGGTCTTGAGCAAGAAGAACAGGATACGGCAAGTCAGCGGAGTGTTGAGCTCGTTGCGTGACCAGCTCAAAATGTAGCTGAACAGCGATACAACCTTGCTGAATGGCAGCACGAGCAATGCGTCATCGAGATCAGCCGTGCGGATGGATTCAAGAACGCGAAGCACATAGCGGTCGGGTGTGATGTTGCCGTATGCGACCAAGAGCGGATGTGGTTTCGGGATGTCAACCTGTGCCAAATTACCAGTGGCCTTGGCGGTATTGTATTCGTCCCAAGCACGCTGTTGTTCATCTGCAATTTCCAAAGCTTCCATAATACGCTCACCAGCCTTGAGTGTTTCCATTGTCTGCATACCAGCTGATGCCACATCGCCCGCTGCATCGTCCTCGTCGCCACCTTCGCCATCAGCGGCTTGCTTGTTTGAATCCAGTCCCATTCGCTCCATATCCTGTCTCAAATTTGCTTCGTACAAAGTCTCCAGCTCCTTTTCGCGCTCTTCTTCCAAAAACAGCTGCTCATCCGTGCGCTGCCAAATGCGAATACTGCGGTCATGCGACACAGTTGCCACAAACGAGCCATGTCTGCTCACTGCCAATGCAAGCACATCGCTGTGATGACCCTCGAGCTTCATGATGTTTTCAAACTTGTCGCCATCCCAGTACTTGAGAGTCTTGTCCTTGGAGATGGAGAAGAAGTAGTGGGTGTTGGGAACGAATGCAACTTGGGAGATGGCTTCTTGGTGGGCGAAAATGGACTTGTGGCAGTCACCAAAGTCTAGACCCCAGAGTTTGATGTTCTTGTCAGCAGAGCATGTGACCAAAAGAGACGAGTCGGTGGAGATGTCCATGCCGAGAACGGGGAGCTTGTGGCCATAGAGAGACAGGTAAAACTTGAGGGAGTCCATGTAGAACACCTTGACGGTGGCATCCAGCAATGAAACAGCGAGGAGACGAGAGTCTGGACTGATGCGGACACACAGAGCCTCGTCGGAGAGACGCAGAGTGCGAGTATGGACAAGAGTCAGCACGCGACGAGTAGTGCCATCGGAGGAGTTATCAGCTGAAATAGTAGTGAGTTCAAAGTTCCAGAACTTGACTTGTTTATCAGCGCCACCGGTAACGAGACCTTTACGATCAGGCTGGATTGCAATCGACCACACTGTCATTCCATCGTGAGCCGGAATTCGCTCCACCAGCGATGCTGACATGATGTCAAACAGCTCGATATCGCCAGCCTTGGTGCCGACAGCAACGTAGCGGTTGCCAGGCAGGATGGCACAGCACACGGCTTGGCCGCACTCCATTGTGCGGATGCAGGCAGTGGAGTTGGCGTTCCAGATCTTGAGCAGGCCGTTGGATGCAGTGGCGAGCATTTCATCATCAGAGCTGAGTGAGATTGAGCGCATCTCGCTGCGATGACCAGCGGTATCAAGAGTGTGGACAAGAGTGGCGACTGGGACCGCATCAGTCTTGGAAGTGGCTGGCGGAGGAACAGAGTACACTTCAATGGCATTTGAACTCAATGTGACCAAGACGTGGGCAGTACCACTGGCGCTGCCTTGTGGCTGAGCTGGCGAGAAATCCACGTATGAAATGCGAGACTCGGCTCGAATAACAACATGCTGAGAAATGACATCGTCAACCTGAACTGTGTACGAATCAACACTGTCATCATCACCATCGGCAGCGGAGTCTTTGGTGCCATTTGGCTGCTGCTGTTGTTTGCGAGACTTTTCACGCTTGCGCTTCTCTCTCCGAGCGAGCTTCTTTTGAACTTCATCATCTGAGCGGATGCGATACACCTCGGCAGTCTTGTCATTATTCTGACAAATCAAGTATCGACCAGTGTTGTCAAACTTGACAGTGGCAACTCGCTCACGTCCATGTTGACGCTGCAATCTTCCAAACTCCACAATGGCCTGCTTGACAACTGCTGATGATTTGTTGCTGTTGCTGTTGCTGTTGCTGTTGCCATCTGAAGAGTTGGTTTGTCTGACAACGCCGTTCCGCAATACATCATGGTCAAGTTTCCAGACATACAAATCACGTTCAGCTGAGCCAGTGACCATCAACGAGGCATCTGGAGACAGATCCATTGACCAGACTTCACTGCGATGTAATACTACAGTCTCCACACAGTGCTGAGCAGCAAGATCCCATAACTTGACCAATGTGTCTTTGGATGAGGATAGCAAATAGCCGCTTCTTCCGGCACGTGCCGCATTAGAGGTGGCATCATCATCATCACCACCGCTGTTGGTATCCATGATAACATCTCCATCCTCATCTGTATCCGTTTTGCCATCTGCCTTTGTAGAGTCATACTGGGATGGATCGATAAACCTCAGCGCAGTGATCTGATCGCGATGACCCTTTAATCTATACATTCCAACTTCAGCAACCACATCCCACACCACAATATCTGTATCATTACTCGCACTAGCCAGCACAGTTCCGGTTCTATCAAAACACAATGCACTAATCGCGCCATGATGTCCGTTAAATGTAACAACCGGGCTCACACACACATCCGTCGAGCTGGCGTCTTTGGGCGGAATGCCAGCGCCGCTCGTGCCATGCGATAGCTTGTGAGCATAGATACGCACTGAGCCATCCTTGTAACCGACAGCATACAGTGTGCCATCATGGTTGCGAGCAATGCAAGACACCTCCGGGTGCTTGTTGCCGGAGGGATCGATGCTGGGGTCGCGCCAGCGGTCAGTCACTTGAACGCCGCGCTTGACGTCCCACAGAATGACGTCTTGCAGAGCTGGAGAAACTGCGATTTTGCCGGTGGAGTCGAACACTGCTCGGGCGTCGTGAGATGCAACGACACCAAACGCTGATCTGGCAACATATCTTAGGTAGGACCGCATACTGATACTTGAACTACTCTGCAGTCAAAACTGATCTCGGAGGGTATATATATGTGTGCACTGCTGCAGTGTTATTTTTCTTTTTTGTTTTTAGGTTGTGGCGGTTTCAAAACTCAATCACTAAAATACACCTATTTTCGAAAAGAAAAAGAAAAGACAAAGCAAAACAAAGAAAAGACAAAGCGAAGCTAATCATGGCAGATCAGCAGTTGTTCACAGCCACCGACTTGACCGAGCTGCAGACTGTGGTCGAGTCAATCAAGAAGCAAGCCGCAGCCATACACTCGCAGATCAAGTCTCTGAAGTCTGCTCGTCTCGCCGAATACCCCACTTCCGAGGGTGTGTCACTCCTCGAACTCAAGCATGACCTCTTGCTCGAGTACATTACATGCCTGGTGTTCTTCATTTATCTGAAACTGTCAGCGGTTCAGATTGAAGGCCATCCGGTTATTGACCGACTGATCACAATTCGAGTCCACTTGGAAAAGATCAGACCAATCGAGCAAAAGCTGCGTCCACAGATTGATCGATTCCTGGCTGCTGCCGCCGCTTCTGATGCAGCGGTTGCTGCGAAATCTGGTACAAGAGCCAATGGTGCCCATGGTGGTGATGATCACAATATGGATGTGGATGATGTTGATGATGACGCCAAAGCTGCAAAGGCTGCGGCCGAGGCGGCTGCTGTTGCTGCCAACCCGTTGTTGTTCAAGCCGAACTTGGGTAACTTTATCGACAGCGATGATGACGATGGCGATGGTAATGATGAAGATACTATGTTGCCAGCTAAATCTACCTCCAAGAAGACTGTCTCGAAGTCAAAGGCAAAGTCCGACATGTCTGACATGTCTGATTCTGATGCCGATGCTGGTGATGGTGGCGCTGCTGCACCAGCTGAGAGTGACATTGATGATGACATGGAATCTGACCAGGAAGATCCAACCATCGCAAGAGCCCGTGCCCGCGCAACCGAGAAGCTTACTCGCAGTTCCTCAGCTGTATACCGCCCACCAAAGACGATGGCAGTTCGTTTCGACGGCGATGACGGCAGTGCCGCCTCCAATCGTGAGCGTCACCGCGAGCGTGAAACGCGGCGTCTGCAAAGCAAGGCTGCTCAGTCCGAGCTGATCCAAGACTTGATGAATGTGTACGACAACCGCCCAGAGACGCAATCAACCCACGGACATACTGGAATGGGACTGACTGGAGTGGTTGCACGTAAGCAGAAGGAGATTTCAAGATATGAAGAAGACAACTTTACGAGACTGCAGCTGAGCAAGAAGGACAAGGCCGAGTTGAAGAGAGAGCTGAAGCGCGGAAAGCGACTGGACGATGAGATCATTAAGCTGAACGACTTTGGCGCAATGACGGGCATTGCGATGGCTGAGAGAGCGGATAAAAACAGTCGCAATGTGCTCAGTAGACGTAACGAACGACTTGATGCGATTGCGGAGCGTAAGGAGACTGGTGCCAAGAAGCGGATGCGTGATACAGTGGCCGATGTGCACAGTGCATTGAGCTCTGGAGAAGGTGGTTCTGGTGGCCGTGGTAGATTTGAGAAGCAGATGAAGTTTATTCGCAAGCGTCAAAAGAATTAAACCATTCTTAAAACTCACTCTCTTCCTCCTCTTCCCCTCTTCCTCTCATTCTCATTTTAAATTAAACAGTTAAATTGAAGTATATTGGCAAATATTGTTAACTCAACAAACAATATAGATAGTAAAACAAAGTAAAGAATGATAAATAAACAAAGTGGAAGAGAGGAGGGATGAATGAACAAATGTGAGTAAAAAAAAAGGGAAAGGAAAGGAAAAGGGGAAAAAAACAGCACAAGCAAAAGGTCGTAAATAATTGCTTTTATTTTATTTTATTGTAAAAAAAAAAGATTAACCACGATATGATTGATGATGATAATGAGGAGGAGCATATTGCTGAGAGCCTCTTCTGTCATAAGGAACACCGCCACCGCTGCCGCCACCACCACCACCAGGTTGCTGAGGCGGGGGAGGAGGCATGGGAGACTGATGAGGAGGGAATCCACGAGCTCCCCGATGCCGCTGCTGTTGCTGCTGCTGTTGTTGCTGTGATAAATGATGGAGTTGAGAGGGAGGTGCATGAGGGGGCGGAGGTTGAGGTTGATATGATGAGGGCGGGATTGGAGGGCCGTGTGGATGGTACGAGGAAGGCTGCCTGTTGCTGCCAGGCTGCAAAGGAGCAGGTCCACCAATGGAAGAGTCTCTTCCATAATCACGACTATCTCTATATTCTCTATATGGAATATTACTGCTGCTGCCTGCT
Source organism: Ramicandelaber brevisporus (assembly GCA_025201865.1). Classification (NCBI taxonomy): domain Eukaryota; kingdom Fungi; phylum Kickxellomycota; order Ramicandelaberales; family Ramicandelaberaceae; genus Ramicandelaber; species Ramicandelaber brevisporus. The sequence continues at coordinate 34,443 of MU602761.1, read as the reverse complement.
GGACCAGTTGATGGCATCTGGGACGATGGTGGCATTGGTGGTCCACGGAGCTGAGGCGGGGGCTGTGATCCAGGCGAGCCATATGGACCATGCGGTGACTGATGCGATGCTGGGCGTGAGCCGATGCCTGGTTGACGAGGAGTGAAGTCTGGGTGCTGTTGATGAGGGTGGTGGTGATGATGATGCTCGGAGATTGAGGCAAGCGGAGGCGAGCCAAGTCTTCTTGGTGGGCCGCTGATTGGACTGGCGGTTGAAGAGACGGGAGTATTGCTCATTGATCTGAACTGATCTCCATATTGAGCTCTGGCATTGAATGAGTGATTGCTTGGAGTGCGTCGCCATGGAACACTGACACTGGGGATTGGCGCAGAGTCGACGCTTGCATTTGATGATAGCGGTCCTTCGGATTCTCTTCTTGGGCCAGTTGATGATGCAGTTGGACGCAGTGGAGGTGGATCAAGGTCGGCCAGAGTGGATGAAGAAGTGGCGTTTGAAATGTGTTCGGGTGCAACAATTCCAGCCAGTTCATCCATAATATCATGCTTGATTGGCTCATTCGCTGGCTTGCCAGATGACACCTCACCAGGCTGCTTTGTTGCCCCTCTTGCTTGGCTGAATGCCTTGAATGAGATGCGAGTTGGCGGCGGTGGTGCAGGCTCTACAGTCTCTGCGGGTTCGGCAGGCTCTGCGGCAACAGTGACAGCTGACGGAGACTGATCAGCAGTGGGTGACATTGGCTGCTGTTCAGAATCAACACTGCTACGAGATAGGAGTGCTTTGAGCGAGACACGAGCAGGTGGCGGCGGCGGCGGTGGTGGCAGCGGAGAAGACTGTTCGGTTACAGCTGGAGCAGAATCATCGACGGAAGCAGCAGGTGGCAGCGAGTCGGAGACAATGGCGGTAGAAGTGGCATCGGGCGGCAAAGCAGAAGAGTCGTCGATTGGAAGATCGGGTGGAGATGGAGGAGCGTTCAGCCTAACATCGGCAGACTTGATTTCTGTCACAGCAACGTCATTAACCTGATTATTAGTGGAAGTCAATAAAGGTGACTGATGAGTCTTTGATGCTTCGCTAGTGGCTGAAGTTGGCGAAGGTGGTCCACCTGGCACATGCATTGGAGCAGCTGTAATTGCACTCTTGCTATCAGGAACAATGCTGGTTGATTGGGTGGATGTCTGTGCAGTGGATGATGCCAGCTCCTTAACTTTGCGTCTTCGGGTCTTTTTGGTTGGCTCCACAATATCGGGCACATCAATCGTTGGAATCCGGTCGCTCTTCTCTCCAGCTAGCTTTGTAGGTGATTCTGATGTGGGAGTGGGAGCAGGTGATTGCTGGTTAGACTGTGATTCCATGTACATTGCAACCCATCTCTTCTTTGGTCCCATTCCAATAAATGGCGATGCTGATACCACTGTTATACCGCTAGTAGCAGTAGTATTCACTGTGGGTGTGGATGGTCCAACTGACTGAGTCTCATACTTACGACGCTTGGTTGCTGATGATGCGGCTGTTGATGATCTCTTTGCTGAGATTGCCTTGATAGAGTGTTGAGGCTGTTCAGTTTCAGATGAAGATGACGCTACAGTTTCGCCAGGTGACATTAACCCACTGTTGCTCACTACTGTTGATGAGCCTGATGCGTCCACGCCTGACCGGTTTCTCTTTCGACTAGAATGAGTTTTAGCCGATTCATTTTGCTGCTGTTGTGGCTGTTGCTGTTGTTGTGGCTGTTGTTGTTGAGTTGAGTTGTTTGTTCGTGTTCTTTTTGACTCAATTCTTTCAATTAGTGCCACAGCGTCTCTAATTTTACGCTCATCTCTTGCTCTAGCCGATGCCTCAACTGCATTATCAAACCATGATTTACCTGTATCAATCTCTCTTTTGTTGCGTCTTTTACTACTGCTACTATTACCATCATTTCCATCTTTATTCGCTTTGCCTGAGCTGGATTGGTTATCCACGTCATTGTCAGCAATACCATCGTTATCTTCATTATCTTCATTATCTTCATCATCAACATCCATTTCATCCTCGTTGGTTAATTGCTGTTGTTGGTGCTGTTGCTGTTTGATAGGCGAATGATTCTCGTTGCCACTGGTTGGATCTTCAATTGCATCAAAGTCATCAGCTCTGTCCGTCTCCATTCCATCATCAATCTCCATTGTGTTTGGTGTAACCAATTCATTGCTATTCAAGTGAATTGCTCCCATTGACTTCACCACATGCTCTGTTATTGTTCTTCCAGGCGATACTGTGCGTGATGTGGAAGCCGATGCTGGCTTTGATGACCGTACAGAGTTTGGCATTGTACCATTAGCCTCAGCTGAGCGCTTCCTTGCCTTGGACCTGCTCAGCAAAGCAACTCGTGTCAAGAATCTAGCCATGCTGCATTGACTATGCTGCTGCCTTTGCTGTTGCTGCTGCTGTTTGGGTTGATCTGATGAGCCAACTGGATGTAGCCGGCCAGCAACATCTTGGTCAGATGTCAGAGGATTGGACAACGAACTGAGCGGCTGAGGCTCACTCCAAGCAACAGGCGTACAACATGCACAAGTAACTGGGCCAATAGAGTTTGCCCACAGTGCAACAACATCCGCAGCACTATGAACACTGCTGCCGCTATTACCGGTGCTAGCCTTGATAATGTCGGGGACAGGTGGCAGTGTTGAGCTGTCGCCATCATTGCCGTCGGCTGAAAAGGCTTGATTGATCCATCTCAGAACAGAGCTATCAATGCATGCCGACCAGTCGATAACAAGCTCCGCGCCTGCTTCAATAGGCTCAGATGCTGTGCAAACCAATGCGAGACGCAGCACAGGCTCATTGGAATCCGTACTGGCTGAGCTTGATGACGGCCTGAATGCCCTCAACTCAACGTTGGGTCTACATCCAAAGCGGACAAAACTGGCTTGGCCAACGTGCCCTCGACTGTCAATGACGAGGCCAGAACCACGCAGTGCTTGAACACTGAATACATGCGGCGGCAGCCACACTCGAGACGAACGATCCAGAATGTCATCAACATGAGCAACGGTGCCAGGTAGGTCGGTGACAATCTTGCCTGGATTGAGAGATTTGGCAGCAAAGAGACCTCGCTGTAGCACAAGCAATGACTCACTACTACTGGTACCACTATCTCCAGCATTTCCAGTGGATGGCGCAGCAATTTCTCGCAATGAATGCAGACGAGGTTTCTCCGGTGGATCGGATGCCAGTTGAAGTGAGCTCAGAAGCCGATACGCCGTGGAAGCTGCCGTGGAAGACGAGTACCGCTTGGGAGACGATGACCGCGAGCTTGGCGAGGTAGAGCAGCTGGGCGAGACTAATAGCGAGCGCTGCTGCCAATGCAAGATGGCGGGATGGCTTGAAGAAGAGCCAGATGGACTGGATCGATGCAAACTTGAGCCTCTACGAACGCTGCTTGTTGACCTGTCACGCTCTCGCTGCTGCCGCTTGCTCTGTAGTCTGTGGGCTCTTGCGGAATCCACTTGCCGAGGGTCACACTTCTCGCAGAGATAGTCCTCCGGTGTGTCAGCTTGGCTCTTGACTTCGGGACCAAGCATGCACAGCACATGCTGCCACACCTCGCAGCGCTCGCACTGAAGAGTAAAGCCGTCGTCCTCGTTAATCTCGCATATACAACGAATGACTTCGGTATCGTCGTCACCGTCTTGTTCTTGCTGCTTGTGTCGTTGTTGCGAGTGCTGTCGCTGACGATGCTGACCTGGTTTGTGCAGTGTCCGACGCTGTGGCTGTTGCTGTTGCTGTTGTTGTTGCTGTTGCTGCTGATGCTGATGAAGAAGCGGCTTTGAAGACTTCCCTTGTGCAACGGAATGCGCACTAGTCATCAAAGAGCTGTTGCTGTTGCTGCTGTTGCCTACAGGACGAACTCTCGAAGTTGACCGTTTGCGAGCGATAGTTGCTGAACCACCGCTGCCTACGTTGCTGTTGTTACTGTTGCTGATGTTGGACATTACTTGAAATGAAGCTGCTGATGCTGACGACTCCAACAGCCTGCCATTACCACTGACACTCGACATGCAGCTGTAGTATAGTTGAGCAGTGTAATAATGCCAATAGGGTAAAAAGAAAAAGAAAGAAAGAAAGAAAGAAAGAAAGAAAGCTACTGCTGTCGTAAGTCGAAGTAGCAGGGACGCACAAGCTGTCAACAACGACGATACCAGCAGCGGCAGCAGCAATACAATACAATACAATCACTCACTCACTCACTCGTTTGCTCGTTTGCTCACAAAGAAAGCAAGAAAGAAAGAAAGAAGTAGGAACCGTAGTAGTGCGTACACTCACTCACTCACACAGCAACCACAACAAAAACAACAACACTCTACGAGGGGTGGTGTATGCTTTGACGGAAGTAAGAAAGAAAGAAAGAAAAACGGCAATGGCTACCAAGTTCCTTTCTCTGTTTTTAATAGAATCTGCGGTAGAACAAGCGACGAAAGCAGAGTAAAAAAAGAGAACCACTCAAGCTGAAGGCTGTTGCTGTTGCTGGCTGTTGCTGGTTGCTGGCTGCCGTATTGTCGCAGTGCGTTTTCGAGTCTCTGCCGTTTTATTACTTTGTTATGGAGGGGGATTTGCAAGGATCGAACCCGTTGTTGTTCTCCACCAGCTTCTCGCTCATGACGAGAGAGAGAGAGAGAAAGCGGTAAGCAACAAGAGAAAAAATAAAATTGGGTGAAAATTCCAGCGGCTCGCATGACCAGTGTGATACGGCGGTTATTCGGGGGAGAAGGGAGGGGCGTGCGTGTGTCTATGTGTGCACACGCATACACAAAAAGCGGGTCAAGATGACCGACGCTGCCGACCCTGGTGGCCAAACTCGAGGTGCAGCTGGCGTGCGCGGCAAGTACGCAGGGCAGACTATGACCATTCGATGCCACTGTTTGTTATCATTATTGGCTCAAATAAAAGAAACTTTTGTTAGCTAGTCGTCCAGATTAAGCGTGGATGAGTAGTGGGAATTTGGAGGAGTCAAAAAGTGCAAGGAGTTGTTGTATTCATTCCGAGATTTTGCATCATAGCCACACGGTTGCCACTTATCTCAAATGCTTCGTTTGCTTGTAATGGGAAGTGAGTATGCATCATGTACCGCGATACCCTTTCTCGCCGCCTCGTTGTCTTCCTGAATCGCCACTCACCATCGTCGTTACCGCTGTTGTTACCGTTGTTGTTACTTTTTGCATTCGTATGTCAACATTACCATCACTGAGCATTGCACTCAACATGATGGACTTGCCCGAAGAAGTTCGTCTTGCGGTTACACCGGTTAGAGACATTCGCCTTTCTCTCGCAATGGGTCATGGTGGCTCGCGAAACGAGAGTTTGATTGAGCTACTCTGTGAGCTGGAATTGACACTTGTCCAAGTCTTGCTGTTTGTTCCGTATACATTGCTGACTAGCAATCAAGCAGGTTCGAGCACGGCATCAAAGCATGTGGTTACACGCGAATCACCGGTTGTACCAACAGCTCCAACAACTCCAATTACAACTCCAATTACAACTTCAATTACAACTACAGCTACAACTACAACTATTTCCACAGCGACAGCATACTTGATTCCGAATATGCACAACTTGAGTGATAGTGAGGATGATGTGGTGGCAGGACGCTCGTCGTTTACTGAGGACTTATTGGCAGCTATGGAGCGGTCAATTCGAGATCATGGACTGTTGGCGGCTGCAACTGCAACAGCTTTGCTTAAGCGTGGTGGATCGATTAAACAGGCTGTACAGTCGAGTCAGCAACAAGAACAGCAGCCAACAGCCCCAGTTATTGAATCATATGAGCCGAGTAGTCCAGCTATGGTTTCTTACTGTCGTCGTCCACTGATCGCTCACATTACCAAAGTCCAGCAACTTTTGAGTCGTGCTGCGACTCTCTACCGTCAAGTTGTTGAGGAGCAGGTGCTAAATGCAATGATGAGCGCTGCTGAGAACTGGCTTAAATCGGTGATGGCTTCTCTGGATTGTCAAGCCGAAGTCGATATGACAGCCTCAGCCATCAAAGCGATGTTTACCAATGTCCATTCTAGCACTCGCGCATTGGCAACAGTGCTGGTGGACATCTCACAGCGCTTTAATCAGCGTCATACGGCCAGTCTTCTGCTGTCGCATTTGCACAAGACTCCATTCCTCGCCACCACTAACAACGCTGCTACTGCAATCGTGACTAATATCCCCGAACGTACACCAGAGTCCGACACTGTAATCACAATGCATCCGCTTCTTCCACCACGTCCGCCAATGCTCGATATCGGAGCGATCAAACCAAATGATGATGTTCCACCAATGTCAAGCTGTAGTCGCAGCCAATACTCCTCAGATCACGATGTTTGTGTTATTGGCTCGCTGCATACTCATCAAGTTGTCCCAGATGCAGGCATTGCACCATCTCCACCGTCCTCGTTACAACATCAGTATTCGCAGTCTAACAGTAGTGCTATTTACAATATGACTCCTCAGTCAGTTCTCGAGAGCACCAGCGTCAGCAACTTGGTTGTCTGTGGCGGAGACGATGCACATGGTGATGCACATGGCGGTGTTGGTATCGCAGAATTCAGTGAGACTCCAGCAGTGTCACTTCGTAAGCAGCTGCTTGGTGATGATAGTGGAGCCGCTAGCAGTAGTGATAATCACAGTGCGGCACCATCTCGTGCTCGAATTGACAGATTTGCGTCGATTCGTGCCATATATCGGGGCCATTCTGGCAGCAACAACTCTGAACGACACAGCATCTTTGGTCGTATTCGGGAAACTTGGCACGGAACAATTCTACGTCGTAATCATCCTCAGCGACAGCAGCAGCAACACTATCATCAACAGTATCATGCACAGAACATTGGTGAAGCGGCTGATAATGTTGACACTCCAATAATGTTCAACTCACAAGCTGAATTACAGCGTGAACACATGGCACAACTGAGCCAACGTGAGATGTGGCGTCATACATTTGCATTCAACGCACCAGGTCCATCAGCAGATGTGATGAGTGACGTAACTACTGGTGATACTTCCAACGCTGATAGTCGTCCAAGCTCTGCAGCTACACGAACATCTCGCTTACGCCGTCGCATATCGGTTCTGTTTGCTCGCAGGCGTCAGAGAGCAGTAGCAGCAGCAACAGCAGCAACTATAGCTACCGGATCTCCATCTAACTAACTAACCAATGGAACTTATACTAACTTAAAGTGTTTAAAATAACTATTCACAAATTCCCTTTAAGAGATTATAATGAAAGAAAGAAGCAAAGGAGCAAGACTTAAGGTAACTGATATTTTGATTTTTACTTAGAAAAGAGCAGCAGCAAGGACGGCACCGGCACCCATGCCAAGTGCAAGCTTGGCAGTGCCACTGACGCCAACAGCGATAGCATTCGAGCTCGACGACGAGGACGAGGAGGAGGACGAAGATGAAGTCGAGGATGAAGTGGTGGACGACTCAGTGGACGAGGACGAAGACTCGGTCGATGATGACGACGAGCTAGAGGAGCTGCTCGAAGCCGAGGAGGCTGACGAACCGCTCGGTGTGCTGCTGGCAGAGGAGCCGCTCGAGGTCGATGGAGCCGAGCTCTGGGATGGCGAAGTGCTGGGCGAGAAACCTTCTGGCCACTCGCTCTGACCACCGTTCAGCGAGAAACGCGTGCTCCAGGCAATGATATCCGCGCCGCTTGGGGCCTTTGCGGTGTAGACAAAGAAGTACTTGCCTGGTGGGAGCTGAGGCATATCGACGGTGATGGTCTTGACGGAGATGTCATGGGTGCCAAGGTCGCGAACCAGGGGCTGAACCTCGTTGGAACCAGTCTTCAGGGCAAGGGAGTAGCTAGTGACACCATCAAGCGATGGCTTGTCCTGATCAACCCAGTTCAGGACGAACTTGTCGCCAGACTTGACTGGGAGACCCATGTTGTTCGTCGTGAAGAAGGTGGCCAGCACGGTGCTGCTCTGCGAAAGAGCAACGGTGGCGGCAAGGGCAGCAGAGATGAAGCGCATAGTGTTCGAGGGAGTGGAGGGGACGGAGGAACGAGAGGAACGAGCAAAGAAGGAGGTTGTGGTTGCGGTGGAGGAAATCCGGCGGGCGGGTGGATGATTGAGTAATTGAATGAAAGGGTTTGGAAGTAAGAAAGAAAGAAAGAGTGCGAGCTAGGTGACGAAGATAACGAACTGCTTTGGATGGAACAAGTACCAACAGGCAAGCAAGAACGGTGCGAAGAATCGTAGTGTGGTATATTTTTATTCAGTGATTGAGCCTAGTGGTGCATACACTGCGGCATTCGAGCCTGCGTTGGGGGCAATATCGCGGAACTGTTTCTCTCTCTCTCTCTCTCGTTCTGGCTGGACTGGCCCAAAAAGTCCGCCCAACAGCGGCGTGGTCTGTCGACGTCAGAGCGAAACAAAAATAGACTGGAGTCAACAATGAACCAAAAGATGGCCCAAGCCGGCGCAACTGTCTTTGACAGTGTACAGTTTACAGTTGCATCAACTGCATCAGCTGCATCAGCATTGTCGTCTGTCAAAGAGTGTGGAAGGGCTTGGCATCCCGCATGGAAGTTGGGACTACTTGAAATAGAACAAAGCGGCGGCCGCAGCACTTCTTGGCATTCGGCGGTACACCAACTTTGTTCTTTGTTCTGTGTGTGTGTGTGTGTGTGTGTGTGTGTGTTTATGCACGCATACATGCATGCATACTTCCAGTATAGCTGTTCTGACAGTTTGTTTTTACATTTGTTTGCATTTATTTTTGTTCTTGTTCTTGTTTGGAATGGCTCATGCACACCGTGTTCTTCCACAGATGTTGACGTGTGTCATAAACTGTGCGTTTTAATAGGTATGGATCAATGTGTGTTCAAAAGAGAGAGCCTCCTCCGCTCAAACAACTTACAAGTGTCTACATAGTGCGGAATAGCCTATCCAGTCATTACACATGCTTACTCAGCAAGCTATGTGGCGCACTTAAAAGAATACGTATAGGTTTGAAAAAACAAGTCAGATGGTGCTTTTTAGTTGGCCATCATCCGCTGACACTATACGGATCCGTCCAAATGACGTATCTATGCATCAACTTCGACCGAAATACCGCCGATGGGTCCGATGCTCATCCAACATCAACCATAGTGTGACTGTAAACTGGTTCCCTTTCACTGCCATTGGTCGCACAATTGGAATATCGATTCCTGTTGGTCAATCGGATCTATGCAATGATTGTGCGTCGATTGTCATGATGACATGATGAGCGTAGATCCAATTGTCGTATAAATAATCGACTATGATTGCAGCTACGCTCTTCTTTTCCAACGCTAACATCATCTCTACAGTCATCACCGATCACCATCTCAATCTCCATCTTCATCATCATTTCTTCCATCATCAGATCCACATCTACGCCTACATCGACCTAAATATCCAATATGAAGATCACTGCTGCCGCTGTTCTCTCTACCGGTCTCCTCGCTAGCGTCGCTAATGCCTGGTCTTTCAAGTGCAATGGCGGTACCAAGGATGCCTGCCTCAAGTACACCAACTACAAGTGGAATGGCAGCAGCTGCTACGGCATGCTTAGCAAGGGAGAGTGCCAGCGTGTTTGCCGCGTTGCCTGCGACATGGACTACAAGAAGACATGCAGCGGCGACTGCTTCTAAACATCACCTTCTATAAACTGTTTTTTGTTTTTAGTATGTTTGAATCCAATTACATACTGTTCATTGCGTCATATCGAAGGTATACCATTTTTGGTTTCCTTTTTGATTTTTTGATTTTTTTTTTTTGAAAAGGGTGGCTTGCTCCTCCGCTTTCGCTCAACAACAACAACACCACCACAGTTTGCGCAACTCTCATCTACAAACGAGACGAAACTGAAGCGAGATCAGCCAAGATGGACCTGTCAAGACTCCTCAACGACCCTCGTCCGCCGAAGAGACCGCGGCTGTTTGCTCTGCTGCCAGGACAAGGCGCCGACAGTGATGAGTCTCAAGCAACTCGGCAGCACTCAGCAGTGCATCTGCCAATGGACATGATTGCATACGTGATGACGTTTGTTGACGCTGAGGCTCGCCCAGACTATCGCCTGGTGAATCAAGCGTGGTATGCTGCGTATAACCGCTACCACCGTCATACATCGTTCATACACGAAAACAACATGCACATTACACCAAGCGTACTGATCGCCACTTTCCACAGTTACGGCGCTCGCTTACGATATCTCAGCATCATGAACCACCTGCTTGCGGAGCTGGTGCGAATGGACTCACATTTGTCCACCAGGACAATTCCAAATGTCAGAACTGTAGAGATATATCTGCTTAGCCTTAAATGTCCAAGCAAGTCATGGCTTTATGATGCATGTCATGGATGGAAAAGGCTCAAAACACTCACTATTACAGGCTATAACTTTGAGCAGGATGTCAGCATTGCCAGCAACCTTAACCAGCTTCTCTGTCATACACCTGAATTAGAGGTTATGGGAATTTATCAAATGTCTGTACAGCCATCCAGTTTTCCGGATCGACATCTTTTGGACACACTCCCAACGTATGCAGCGGCTCTGGCTCATTTAGCAACGCTATCGTTGTCATTAGAGCACTTTGTCACTGTCGATCAGGTCAAGTTGTTACTGGATCCATTGCACAGTCTTGAAGGCATTGCACTAGTTGATGTAAACGATCTGCGCATCCTAGATGCTGTCTCTGTACTCTTTGAGCAACCTGATTTTATGCCTGTGCTGTATTCATTGTCTATTATAACGGGTCTTGATCTGGTTCGCACTCCGGCGATAACTGTGCAGGAAACCATTGTTATCGAACAATCGAGTACTGATGATATTGCTGATGATATTGATGATGATATTGATGATATTGATGATGCTGATGGCGATGCTGGTAATGGTGTGACTGCATCAACAGAGGAACAGCGAACAATTACAGTTAATCGACGAGCCACTGTTATTGACGCAATGAATCGGTTTCGCGACTTGAGTCGGCCGGAGTTTGAACTTCGACTTGGCTTTTTACTTGGCGCATGCTCCTGTCCACCAGCTCACCCACTTTACCACAAGTACATTGAGGACGAACGCCAGTTTCTTACAGACTTCAGCACTAAATGCATCCCGCAGCTCATCAGCCTGACAATTACGCACTATACTCCGTCAGTCTCTGGTTTCTACTGGCCATTCGATGCGCTCTTTCATAACAATGCTACTTCATTCCAATGGACAACAGGTCTCGTACTTAATATAACTCCGCAGGCATGGTTCAAGGATCGATTGTCAAGGATTCTCAATGATCGCAATTTGCTTCCAAGACTCGGGTCGATTGGATGGTATAGTGAGGAAGCGACAGATGTCGATATTGATGCGCTTGTTCGAGATGACATTGACAAGCGGGATGGAGCTTTAAGCATTGAATATACAGAGGGAGATCCCTTTGGCGAAATGCAGGGAGAGGTTGAGAACGGTACTTATGACTGGATTGAAATGAGCGAACAGCTGGCACAACTAGAACAGAATTCTGATACTGATGAGGAACTAGAAGATGACGCCACTGATACTGATGATAATGATACAGACGATGCTGATACTGATGATTACGACATGATCATTGCCTAACTAAACATATATATAACTTAACTTTAGATGTTAATGTCCTCAAACGTTCTAACTCAGGTTTCCTAATTGCGAATTCGAAGAACCAAAAAATCAAAATAAATACTCTGCTTTGTCTCAAACTGATTCGCACACAGCACGATGGCGGCAAACTTCCAGCGCAGGCAGATTAACGCCTTGTTTGCTCAGCTGATCCAGGCCGACTCGAAGAACTATCACTACAGCGATCCCGAAGTATGCAAACATCTGCTTGTCGAACTCTGTCCGTTTGAGCTGTTTACCCACACCAAGTCTGATCTCGGCGAGTGTCAGTTCAAAGTGCACTCAACCCAGCTCCAGGAAGACTATCGCAAGTCGCGCAATTATGGCAAGCTAGGCTACGAGCGCGAGTTTTACGCTGTTCTCGATTCCATTATTCAGAATCTGGACCGACGCATAGCAAAGCAGCGAGCAAGATTGAATTTAACGCCAGATGAGCAGGTTTTGCGACCACATAAAGACATTCATGCGGAAAAGGTCATCAAACTAGAGCTGCGACTGCAGGATTTGATTGACGAGGCTCAAAAGGCGGGTGAATCAGGCGACATTGACTTGGCAGAGAGATTAACTAGCGAAATTGAGCAGCTGCGGGATAAAATGACTGAAATGAAAAGAGTGCTCAATGAAGATGAGGATATAATGACAACAGCAGCCACGTTGAATCCACTGTTAAGACAAGAGCAGAAGATGAACATTTGTGGAGTGTGTGGAGCCTATATTCATTCAAACGATTCAGAGACGAGAAAGATATCTCATTTGGAAGGTAAACAGCACTTGGGTTTCTTGAAAATTAGACAGTTATTATCCAGTAGGTATAGTAGTCCATACCAGCCACAATATCATCATCAACAGCAACAACAACAGCAGCACCAGCAACAGCAGTATTATAGTGCGGATTATCAACAAAGACAATATGAGCGCGAATCAAGGTCAAGATCGCCCATTCGCCGATGATTTTCCCACTGAATTTTATGTTTGTTTACACACACATAAACCAATAAACATGCACATAAACAAGCAACCAAGTAAACAAGCAAACAAGCAAGCAAACAAACAAACAAACAAACTGTTGACTTCCTTTTACTACCATTATTTTCCTTCAATTTTTTGTTTTGTTATTACCTATCTTTCATAGTAGATCCGCTATAGATTGCTTTGCTTTTTTCACTAGATCGCGTAGAGATGGCCATTTCATTCCGCTTCAGCGATGCCTTTGTAGCCAAATGGCGTATTCTGCCGAATCTCTTCCTCGTGTTCAACTCGCTGTTGGTTCTTATTCTGCTTGGAGCGGCTTCGTCGCAAACCAATACTACATGGGGTAGTGCTGCATTTGGCATCTTCACCTGTGTAATCACCTTCCTGTGGACTCTATCCATTGTTGGCCAGCACATTTACTACTCCCGTAATTCTACAGCTCGCAACTCACCAAGTGGCTTCTTACGCGTTGTGTCTGTAACCGATATTACTGGACTGGATCTGGCTGTTACGTTGATTCTGTGTGTGTTCTGGCTGGCTGCAGCTGCATCGGTTGCTCGAGATGTGAATGGATTGTTTGGATGTGGATTCTTTTCATTCTGCAAGACTTTCCAAGCCGCAGCTGCATTCCTCTTCTTTGGCTGGTTTGCCTATTTATTCATGCTTTACTTACTCGCCCAGCAGTTTTATTACACTCGTTACACCATCGGTGGAACTCTCCCACGTTAATTACTTACTAGTCATTTTAATCAACTTTTTGTTTACCTTTTTAAAAAAAAAACGAAGTATTGTGAAAAACGAAAAGAATGGGAAAGAAAGGAAAAGAATGAAAATGAAAAAGGTAGCAATGTATTAACTGATCGAGAATGTGTTTGTAATTGTAAGTCTAACTGAAGGATAGTTCAAAATTAGAGAATCACCATCTGCCTCCTGCCACAGTTCACGATCAACGGACAGGTTAAGCAAGCGAGGGCATCTCTCAAGGAATGCTTCGATGAATTCACGCTGATGAGCACCTTGAATACCACAGCTCAAGTTAAGCTCATTCAATCCACTCTGGATTCTGCTGAGTAAAATCGCCACATGCGGGCTATTATCGACAACCAGGTGACCATTACTGCAAACTATGCTGTCAGGTTCATGGCTATCAGATGGTGGCTTGAGGCCAACAGTGCCAGCAAGCTCCATTTTCCTCAGTGACTTGCATTTGAGCAGCGTTGATAACGCACTGAATGACATCCATTTAAGTGTCCTAATTTCAACATCCTGCAGGTGTGCAAACAAATAGCCAGTTTCATTGTCATCAATATTCTCCTTTTCTTTGCCCTTTGGTTCAATATAATCAATCGATGCAGCTAGAGCATCCACATATAACCATCTCAATCTGCGCAGCATTCTAGATATGTGACTCAAATCAATCATAAATTCAGCTGCTGGTCTATGAGTAGCCTGTTTTAAGGCAAGTCTTTCCAAATTGGGCAGTGCAGGATATACAGCGTCCAAGATTTGAGCCATATGGAGAGAATCTCTAATGAATAATCTAGTAATATTAGGCCAATGTTGAGTGTATAGGTCAAGCCCATTGCTAGATGCCATTGTTGTTGAAAATAGCGACACACCTGCCAGCTGAGATGGCTGAAGAGTAGACTGATCACCGGCACCACACGCCTTGCCGCATGTGTCCAAAATCAGATCATTAAGCACTGGGAACTTTGTTGGAGTCCAGTCGCTGAATCCACCTAGCATGGATGAAGGGAGATCCAGCATGATATTACAGCAACAAACACGCGTGTCCAATCTCTGCAATCTAGGAAATACCAGCTGCTCTTTGTGAGGCAAAGAAGGCGAGAAACACTTCCTAAGAGAATCAGCAACACATTCTGAGAATTTGGCTGTAACAGTTAAGTCAGTCAACCATGGTGCTAGCTGAACAACATTATGATCATGAACACTGCCAATCACTCCCATGCTGATCTCAATCTTCTTCAATTCATTCAGTGGAGAATGACCAGTTGCTAATGCTGGTATCAGCTTTGGTAATGGCGCAATTCGACGCTCATAAGAAACTTCACTGATAAACTTAACGACCTCAACTTCTCTGCATCTCCTTATACTATCAATCAGCTGCCCTGCTCCAACCACATCTGTATATGTCGAAAAACTAACTGTAACTCTACGCAGTTTCTCCAAAATGAGCAAAGACGGACCACAGTATCGATCATGAACATGGAGATCCAAGAATACCACATTGGGTGCATGTTTTAAGAGGTTAAGATTGCCACCTTTTCCCCAAGTGCCAGACCATACTGATAAATGTCGTATATGGTGTCCATATTTGGTAAGAATTGCAGTACGGCGGGATTCTGGCTGAAGCAATACCAGCTTGCGAGAAGCGATTCTGTATACGACTGGGCAGAGCAGCTCATACAACACTGAGGACACCGACAGGTACCGAGCAGAGTTGTTCTGGCCAACATACTTGAACACCAACTCAATCAGTTCTCGAGGTAGACCAAGAAGAGGAAAGTAAGCTAGCGAAGCAGAGTCATCGCCAGTCGAACTGCCCATAGTTGAAGGCACAGGGGTCGAGCTCATCATGTGCCTGCTGACAGAACGAACGAGGAAGAAAGCGTGAGTCGGAGAAATAAAAAGCGTGGAAGCCGACGATGACCTAAAGCAGAAACGAAGATGACCGGTGATAAAAAATAAGGTTAGCGGTTCGGTATAAAGGACGATGGCAATGGAATGGTGGACTAGTTGACCTGCAATTGCCCACGATGCATCCGTGATAGACGACGATGTACCATTGGGAATGAATTGAAGTGCATATTGGGGACAGTGTGTAGAACAGATATCAACAATTTGGTCCCAACGAAGACAACAGCGAGGTTACGTGGACAGCGAATTGCGTTTGGATGACGCTGTGCCGTTTGCCTGAGGGGGAAATTGCAGGTGAAGTGCACGCTCACTCACTGCTGTTGTTGCTGTTACTGCTGCTGTTATTGCTGGTGGTGGTGGTGGTTTTGTATTGTGCCACTCGATTTTAAGTCGCGCTGTTGAAATGGAGCGGCGGGTTGAAAGGGGGAAAGCGGGTCACAGCAACTCGCGCAGCGCTGAAGGCAGAGAAGAGAGTTTGGGTTCTGCCCAGCTTGCGGCTGCTGCTGCTGTTGCACTCTCTCCTCTGTTCTCGATTCCACTCGCTCGAATTTTTCACTTGTTCTTTTCTTCTGCTGCTGCTGCTCTCCTATTCGCTCGCTCGCTCCACTCAACTTCCACAACAACAGCAACAGCAGCGCTCGCTCGCTTTCCACCATTGTTGGCACCGCTCCACAACAGCCGGCACCGTGACCTCTTCTTCGTCGGGCACACACCACGCGCACAAACACACACACACACACACACACGCACACACTCGCACGTTCGCTAGAATACACATTTGGCACAGCTGGCAGGCAGCAGCAACCATCATCAACAACATCGTCATTGTTATTATCATTGTTATTAATATTGCTGGTGTCCATTGAGCAACACCAGCACCAGAGTTTATTCAGCACGACATTGCCACAACATCCACCAATCCATCAATCAGTCGATCAATCCATCAATCTAGTTCATGAGCAGCCTCGGCGAACAGCCACAAACACAAATACAGACAGCATCGACAGCATCGACAGACGAAGTTGTGTTGGAATCTGGCATGGCAACGGCAACTCCACGGCGCTCGGCTCGCAAACAGGCATCGTCGGCCGCATCGGCGTCATCAGTGTCATCGACAGACTCCGTCAGCGGCAGTGCACCGGCACGGCAGACGCGCTCGACTCGAGCAGCAGCAGCGGCAGCAGCAGCGGCGGCGGAAACTTCATCGGCAGCTGTATCGGCACATGATGTACCGGTATCAGCCAATGAGAACGAGGGCGAACAGACGACAGGCGCCACAGCAGCAGAAACCACAACAGCAGAATCCACAACAGACGCTACAACGGAAACCGTTGATGGCAAGACGAATGCTGCCGATGATGTTGATGTGTTGCCAACTCCAGCAGCCATTGCACTCACCGCAACATCCACCAACGAGGACAGCATGTTGGCAGAGCCAGCGTCAGAAGCAAGTTCAGCAGCCACAACCACCGACGCGCGGCCACCAAAGAGACTGCTGCGCCGCAAATCCGTCATCCAGTCGGCCACAGACGACGATGATGATGACGACAACGACAACGACAACGACAATGTCAGCGAATCCGCCTCGGTAGCTTCGCACAGGCGTCACAGCACGCGAGGCACAGCAGCAGCAGCAAACACAGCATCAAAAGCAGCATCAAAATCAGCCAACAGAAGCGGCAGCGAGCGGTCGGTGTCAGCTCGGCCACAGCGCAGCCAGCAGCGCAATTCCGTCCAGGAGAGCTCCGATGACGAGATGGATGCGGACGAAGCAGACTCTGATGGCGACAACGGCAGCGACAACTCTGACGGCGGGGACGAGAACACGGTCTGCTGCGTGTGCGGCGACGACCGCGAGTACGGCGAGAACAAGATTGTGCTCTGCGACGGCCACGGC